>JAOEGS010017988.1:27580-85607 GCA_025447755.1 Corythornis vintsioides | reverse complement strand
TTACATGTATTTAGTTGTGTCTAACAAATAAAAATACTAAAAGAACTGAACCACACTCAATTATTTTCAGTATGGAATATACCTACAATGAAAAATTCAGCTAGGACATAAAAATATATAAGTACAAACACAATCTATAAATAAATAAAAAGTAAATTAAACCAGTACACACACTCATTTGCCTGTAACTCTATCTGATTGTTTAAGGTTGGACTTGATGATCAATTCCAGCCAAAATGATTCAATGACATAAAACTAAAGTATTTACAAATAGTGTTGTGATGTGGGTAAATGTAGGGGAAGGGAAAGAGACTGCAAGAGTAAATTTTAATGCTATTTTCTCCTCAGGTCTGTGGCTATCTCCCATTATCCTCTCCTTCTCCCTTCAATTAACTGCCTCTTCCTGCCAAGGATTTTCCCTGGAATTATTTAACTCTGTTGGTTGTACAAGGGTTTATTTTCTGGATGTAATAGTGCTTAGAAGTAGTGGATTATCCTGGATTTGGGTATGCATACAAACATGCATATTTGATGAATGTGGGTGAAATCCTGGCCTCTAGGATATGCAGTGGACCAAAGGAAGTTCAGATCACTAAGATTTTATGGACCCTACTTATTTATTTATCCCACCTTGGATAAATCTGTCAGGACTAGGACTTGAATAAATAGTACCCAAATTTCTTCCTGCTGCCTTTACTACCAAACATTCCAAACTCCATACAAAATATCTATGAGAAGCAGAACATTTGCATTCAGTACAGCAATTAAGGTTATATTATCAAGTCTAATTTTAAATCCCAGTGTTCAAGTTTTGCTTCTCAGCTGATTCATGGTAATTTTAGTAACATTCAACATGTGACCTAGGTTTGAGCTCTGGGCATTCACCACTATGAAAGGGAAAATGTGTCTCTCTTTAAATCAATTATATAAAGGTCTCTTGAGGTAGTTTCACCAAAGAAGCAAACTCTCATACAGTTCTGGCACTTGTATGAGACCACTACTAATCTCCCATTCAATGTCTTAACTCCAACATTTCACCATGATCTGTCCCATCTTCTCATGCAGGTGGAAACATATGATTACTGCACTTTATAAAAAAACTATTTTCATACTTTTTTGGGTAAAAGATTCCTCACCATCCTCACAGTAAAGGATTTCTTCCTAATACCCAACCTAAATTTACCCTCTTCCAGTTTGAAACCATAACTTTTCATTCTATCACTAAACTTGCATATAAAGAGTCCCTCCCCATCTTTCCCCTAGGCCCTCTTTAAGGTTGCTACAAAGTGTATAAGCATATGTATAAGCATATATTCACCAGTGTTTAACAGGAGCTGTTCTTTATATTCCTGAAATCTAAAACAGCATTTTTAAAACAAATTCCACCTTTTTTAACTAAATAATATTCCCAAATACTTCAATAAAATGGATTGCAAGTTAAAAAAAGTCTTTTTTTCTACCTGTACAAGAATGTTTTCTGCTTAAGACTGACATTTTAGAAAATAAATTCTAGAATGATATATTCACTGCAAAATCAATTCAAGTCCCAGAGCAGATTCATTTGCAAGAAGGCATTACATTATCAAATGGAGCACATACTATAACTCCAATAGGTCAAATCAAATATGATGTAGCAAATGCAAAGCAATTTCATTCAGATGTGTGTAGAGTAGCTCAAAATATTTCATAGAGATAGAAACGGATAGTATCTTCTGGGCATCAGATAGCACAAGCACTTACCCTGTCACTCTTTCTCTCTCCACTGCACTTGCTGCAAACTGTGTACTCAAGCTTCAAAAGGAGAGCTCCTAGCAGAAGAAGAAAAAATATTTCTTAATCCATCCAGCTCATCTCCCCTCATCACATTGTTTTACCTCTAGGTATACTGAGCCAAATTACAGGCTGTCACACGTTTGCAATGTGCTGCATCACATCATTAGCCAGTGCAGCCATTCAGACTAAGGACAGGTTTATGTATATACATATGTACACAGAAAGATAACTGGATGTGATCTCCATTGTTCACCCAGCTGTGGTTTGGTTTCATACAAATCACTCCAGGGATATACAAATACAATAGAAAACATCTACACACCATCTGAACTGCCTTTGTACCTGTCTGACACTGACAACTTCCACAAAACCCAGCTACACAGAAATAATATTGTCTGTGTATCTGACTTGGCAAATTTAATTTTAATAATACAGACAAGTACAGGGATTTCAACTTTTTAGAGTCTTATTCTTTTCCACTTGTTGTCATGGATACTACATCTTCCCCTCTTTCCCTTTTCTCTCCATCATATTTGACTTTTCTGTGTTGGTGTCCATGGTGACATCCTGCTATCAGTACACAATGCAGGTCTCAACTTCCATATTTTCATAATGGGCTCAGGTATTTAAAGAAGTTTCCTTTATGTGACTGACGTTATTGCATCTTAATCTCTCTTTACAAGCAAGAGAGAGGAAAAAAAAAAATCAGTTTCTGTGTACTTATATTTTCATCTTTATTCACTTGGATAAACTCATGAGTTGCAACATCTTATTTTCAGGATGGCCTCTGGGGACAGCTGCCATACATTCAATCCATCACACAGGCAAACAAGGATGCAGAGCAATCAGGCAAGTGTTTATGAATCAAAATGTAATTGGCTAAGTTTCCAGAGATGCAGAGCTTCAGAAATAGACAGCATAGGAAAGCAAGCAGGGCAAGAAATTTCAGAATCTGAGAAAAACAAAGTAGAGAATTTAAAAAAATACCCATTTCCTCCTAAAAGTCACAGTTCCTCTCAAATAGTTTACCAAGAATCATCAGGGCAAGGAAGGGAAGAAAAAAAACCCAAAAGTCCCATTACTAAAATGATGGGTTTCAATATTTTATAACTTCCCAATTATTAGATGCTCTTTTCAGAGCAAACAAACTGGTCAGGACCAGACAGTTTTTCTCTACAAGAAGAAGAGGGGAAAAAAACCCCAAAAGTTTTCCAATCTGATTCTATGTACAATAGCCAAACTTCTGGCTTCAATGAGTTGGTGGCAAAGCTTCCAATAGTTTCAGTAAGGCCAGAATCCCAAATGGCATTTGACATTTTCAGAGTCAGTGAACTGTAACCTGGGCATGCAAGCTCTGCTTTTTTTTTTAACTGAGTGCTAGTGAAGCTCTGAAAAACAAAGCAGAAGTGAATCACTGTGTTGAACTTTGCCTGCCAGCAGCTTTCAAACATTCCCATGAATATTTTGGTTGTGTGGATCCTGGCATGTTGTAGTCCACACAGAAAGAAATAATTCAGATCTGTCTTGGTGTGATAAAGTAACCCAAATAAAAGATATTTATAACTGCATGAAATCATATTAGTCAGGGCACAAGTGTAGGAATTTTTGAGTTTATGGTATTCCCAAGAAGTGTTCCCTCGTGCCATAAATTGTAGAAATTCAGCCATGGGTACCGTGAATCACAGACTTGCTAGTTCCTCCCTGAGACTCAATCCAGAAACATCTCCCTTATTTCATTCACTTGTTTTTCCATCTCTCCAGGACACAGCTCTTCTAACTTGCTTGCTCAATGCATCGAAATCTGAAAACTGGCTGCTAATTACCACGTGTTTCAATGTCCAACTTAACTGGTCATCTGGGAAATCAAGCTCTGGTCTCGTATGTACAGTAAGATCAATAAGCTACCACCTAGACTGCTGACACAATGTCAGTATTTGCTGTTACATAGTGCATCCACCCTGTGGTTTGCCTCTAAATTGTAATGATCATGTGCTGTTAAATTATTCAGATTGTTTGGTCAAAATTACCCTATTCTGAAAAAGACAAAAATAAAAACAAATAAAAAAAATGCCACACAACCAACAAAAAAAAAATCAACCCACAGTTGTGAATGTGGACCCAGTAGCTATAGCAAAGATAACTGCTCCCAGTAGTTATCTATAACTAGGATAGCTTCTTTTAGGATACACAGGTAAAGGCATGGCAAAGGTAGCTCTTATTATTAAGGGTTGACTTAATGAAATAAACAGGTTAGTGAAAATTTCTTGGCTATTATTTGTTCCCAGTCCAGTGTCCCAAAATACTATCTCCTGAATCACATACACCCAAAAACCACAAAGGCCCTGTGCAGTAGAAGCAAGAAATAGAATTCACTCCCCTTCAGTTTTATTTCATGCAGACTTCACCACCACTGCTTTCTTCAGTGGAAAAGGTTCTGTGAAACCACCAGCAGAGGAATGATTCTCATGGGTGGGTCTCAGCAACTGAATCTGCTTTCCCAGCAGAGTAGAACCAAGATAACTTCTGAATCACTTCTTGACACATACATCTTGTGACATCTCCCAAGACAAAATACATTTGAGATCAAGGTATTTCCAAACTTGCTAAATAGCTCTTCTATAAAAAACATCATGTTCCAACTGACATCTTTAACCAGAAATTTCTTACTTCTCATTGATTTTTAGTTGATTAAATTTTTTTTTCTGAGCAGAAATATACTGTTATACCACCTCATGGGATCTATTTTATTGCTTCCTGGCATTTCCATTGTATGCAGTGGGCTTAGCTTCCATGCACATACTTCCCACGATCCACTATCATCACCAGCTCCTTATGAGGACAGACAGATCAGTACCACAGGAGATCTAACCTGGGACCATAATAGACATGAGAATGGAAACAATTGCTGGATTACAACCTCAGAAAGCACAGAGGTGGCTTTTCAAGGTGAAATACTTTGGGTTTAGATATTTCACAGATGTTTTATTTGGGGAGAAAAATCTCTCAGAGCAGTATTTTGAAGATATATAGGGCAAGCCACTGAAGGAGAAGTGGCTTTTAGCAGAGCTGAGAAAGGTAGATTTCCTTTTTTCCTGACAACTTTTTTTAGTTGTACTTTCTGCTTGTATTTTTCCTGTCCATGATAACCATCTCTGGGTATTTTTTTTTCCTCCTCCTTCCTTTTGGAAGACAAGAAACCAAAGCTAAACTCCCTATATGCTCTGGCCAGCTGATGATTACAGATACAAACTTACTTTGAAACACCTCCAGTTGAGCACTACAATAGCACTGTTCTGCTTCCCATAGAGAGAAGCAACTTCTATTCAATACAAAACCTGCTTAACTTTGGCTTGAAAGCTTAAATGAAGGAATAGAGCATAGAGCACTGCAGTGAATTGAGGAAAATACAATGAAACATTAAAAAAAAAAGGAAGAAAAAGCATGAGCATTTACATGCAATTCTCATCAGGGGCTCTTAAGGTAAATTTGTGAACTACAAATCTGTGTACTGCAAGTGCAAGCTTGGGGATATAGTTTGGAGCAGTCTATCATAGTACCATCTAAAGCTTTAAAGCTCTCTTCCTCTGTCTTGTTGAACTCTTGCCCAGTGTAGAAGATACTATATCCAAGCAGAAGCTAATTTGAAGATTTAATGTACAACTGCTCTTAGATAGTAATAAAAGATCATTCTGAAAGCATTAAGTGTGCAACAGCGTTGTAATAAATAAAAGAGCTTTCAGACTCATATCTCCGGTTTCTTTGTATTTAAATCCCTAATGATGGTGCCATAACTACCTCTAATTAGACCTTGTTTTGGAAACTGTGTGTACTGCTGCTGTGTATACTCCACAGCTCTTAGCTCTTTCAAATTAAGCCAGAGGTTACCACAGCACTCTAATTCAGACTATCCATCTGCATTTGTGGCCACAGTAGCGTGTGACAGGATCCTAAAGGTTGCCATTTGCAGTTCTAATTTGAGCTAGTAAACTTAGTATTTCCACATCCAACAATATTTCTGTTGCACTTGCATTTATTCTTTTTGTATTTCTTTACTGCTGAATGGTAAAAATGAGTATTCAAAATGAAAAGGTAGGGAAAAAAAATAGGATGCTTGAAATGGTAAATACAAGTGACATAAAGGGCTAATATAGGACTCAGAGCTTGTCAAATTTTTAAGGGAAATGTTAAGATTGGTTTGTGACCATGGGAAATTGAAACATTTTTATATTACTAAGGAAAACTGCAAAATTTGCAAGCTTACTAGAAAAGAAATAGGAAACAAAAAGTAAACATTCCCCTCACTACCATCCTATTATATTGCTCAAGAACTAAAAGTAACCACCTCAGTTACCTCAGAGACTTCTTCCTGCTCAAGATTTAAAATTTCTTTCTGAACACTGATATTGCCAAAGTCACTGTTCTATCAGGTTATCTACAGACATTGTGTACTGTATTTCCTCAAGAATTTTGAGATTTAGCTAAATTTAAATTAAACCTTTTCTCTTTTCACAAATGATAAAAGAATTAACATCTTCAGCACAAACAAGTGTATGTGATTTAGATCTTCTCCTTTCTCTGTTTTTAAAGTAATTCAAGATATTTGTATTTCCAGATTTCAGTGGAAGAAACTTATTTGGTTTGGTAAGCAATTTTCCCCAGAAGTTTGTTCACTTCAATTGCTATACCTTGAATTTTCTTTGTAAAAGTTTGCTCAGTGACTTAAAAATAAAGGCATTCACACTGCTATCTAGAAAAAGACTTTCCTGGAGAAAGAAGGCCAATATTCAGACTGGAGAATTCATCAGAAAAAAAAAAAAAAAAAAAAAAAGAAAAAGAGCAAAGCCAACATTTTCAAAACCACTAAATCCCTTGTAAAATTACAGATTCTCTTCTAACAGACTGTTTTCAAAAACTTACAAGTTCAAAACTCAAAGAAAAGGTGGACATGCTGTTTCTGTCTCCACATGGATTACCTGGTTGTGTTAGCTCTGGTTAGCCTTTTGGGCTGACATAAATTATATAACAGAGCTCTTTCTGGTTAGCTGCTTTCTGAACAGGAAGATACCTGTTTTTTCCATTTAACACAAGTCTTATTTTTCTAAAGATTTATTTATTTTTGGAGAGACCTGTTTTTCCATTTAAAAGGAGTCTCATTTTTCTAAAGGTTTATTTATGTGTTGGGGATTGCAATTCTGCTGATGTGTGTGTGTCTTTTTTTCTATGCCTACCTCTCTTAAATCACTTGAAGTCTGACAAATTCATTCTTCCTGAGACAATCATATACTGTAAATAAGAACAGTTCAGCTAAAATCCTACAATCTTGTCATTTAGGAGGGACATCTCTCTCCTTTCTTCATATCCACTTCTCTGTCCTATGCTCTTAGCCCCTTTCATTTTCAGCAATCTGCCCTGGGCAGAGATCTAAGCTGACACCAAGGTGAAGGTTATTTTATTGTGGTCAGCTTTTTGGAATCAGTATGATTCCTGAAATATAACCAAAAAATAAAGGCAATCCAAATGTAAAATTTTGCTTAAAATCAAAATTGTTTAGTGGGATCTGTGAGAATTACTGATTACCTTGTCTTAAGCATCATTCAACAATTATTCAAACCTCTCATGCCAACAAGCTGCAAGAATTCTAGATGGTATATAATTCAGAATTCCTAAAAGCATGGCAAGGTTTTTGGTCTCATGTTAGAAACAGTGCTGCACTTGTTATTTTTCTGTTTTAAACTGGTTTGTTTCCTTCCCTCCCTTTTACTTAGTCCTGATGCTCTGTGCCATTCAGGGCTTCCAGCTAGATCATGTGTGCAGTGATGATCTTATACAGAGAGTACTCCCACCAAGGGATGGTTGCCCATGATGGTCCCTCCCACAACTCTCTTGTTCCTTTTATCCTTGCATGCTTTATGTTTGTTTACATTGACCTCACTAATGCTATTGGTGGTCAGAAAGTAATAAAAACATTTTCCACCAACATTTATTTACCTCTTGACAAACGATGTCAAACATGAAAGCAGTCTAGAAAAACCACATGCTTTTCAAGCTCAACTATTATGCTAATTCATAACTGTTGCTTACTTTTGTTTCTATTCTTCTTTCTCCCATGGGCAGCTGAGCCACTTAAGGAAATTCTCTGCAATCCAAAGAGAAAACACAAGAAATCTACCTGCTAGCAATGATTCATTACTATTTATTCATTGATTTTCTTTAGAGAACGAGCCAGAAGTGTAATAGACCCTTTTTAAAATTTAAATTCCACTTTAACTGGTATATTGCTTATTGTTTTCCATCACCAATGCAGTTCACATTTGCCAGCAAAACTGCTCTTCACTTGATGGGGCCAGTTCCAACCACAACCTTGGATATAAAAACCAAAGACAAAACATTACACTGGGAGGAATTTTTCTTTTAAAACATATGGTGGAAGCAAAAGTATTTGAGGTAGTTTAAAAATATAGATAGGGGATCAGCTCTGATGCTGATTTGAAAACAAAAACAATTTTAATAATTTGGGATCAACTTAAGGAATTTTTGAAGTTAATGCTCTGCAAAAATATTCTAATCTGTTGATGAATTTGTTGGCTCGTTACTAGTTAATAGGTGCCAACCATAGGAATATAATAAATTATTTCTAAGCATATTATGTGTTTTCAAATTAAATACCAATAGACATATATATTTCAAATGATTAACTATAAAAAGTTCAAAAATACATAAGTGGTTTATTAATTTAAAGCAATAGAAAGTCACCAGGACTGAGGAGTAAATATACTGAACAACTTTTCCTTCAAGTTTCTGATTGAAAGCTATTTGAGAGAATTTGGTTTTAATTAGCCTTAGATTAACTTTTCCATTTTCTTTCTTGCCAAAAATGTCAGAACAGGGTCCTAATGGGAAATAATCTTATTTTTGTATTGCATTTTAATATTCTTTAATCTTTATATAATTAATTTCTGTTATTTTCTTCATTAAAAGACTATCATACAATTCACATGAAATCTTAAGGATTTTAATACTGAATATTTTGCTTATGCTGAGCTTTCCTTTTTCCCATACAGGATCATTTGCTTTAAATTCAACATGAAATTATGAATTATTTAGCCCTGGATCCTGCATTTTTCAACAAAAAAATCCCCTGAAAACTTTGTTTTTATAAATTCTGAAAATTTAGACTCTATGATTTTAAAAACCTTATAAAAATAAAGGCTTAGGGCACAATAACTACTTCTAAGCTTGATGGTGAGCACGTGAACAGTTTGGAAATGACCAAGATCATTTGAAGAGCAAGAGGGAAACACTGTTTTGATGCTGCTGTTCTGCTGAAGCTTAGTGGCACCTCACATACAGCCATATTCCTGTTAGTTTGTGAGCACTCAAACAGATTCTATAGCCAAGCAGCTGACCTGCAAATACCTGTTAGTTTGGAATTCAGCAAGAAGTCAGACACCTTTAGGTGGCTGTAGCACACTAACACAGCTTTAGCTGGCTGGACTGTGGTGGCTCTGACAAGCAGCAGGAAGATGACATCTCCCACTAAGTGCCAGAACCATTGGACAGAGCAGGAGACCTCTCTGACAGTTTTTATGTCCCCTCCTCCTCCCCTATGCAAGTGAAATTTGATTATATTTGCTCTGTCATGCCATTCAGACAAAACAGGAGGCAGCCCAACAGAACTTGCTATTCTACAGGCTGCTTAAATGGGAAATCTTAAATATCTCTATCTTAGACACCTTCCTACCCCCAAGCAGCTTCACAAGGAAGTGGCTACATTAACAATTCTCACCAGACCCAAGCAATTAAGCACAAACAGCTCAAGAAACTCTGGTGACACAGAGTAAAGACATTAATTTACTAGAACTAGGTTAACCATTGAACCTGTTGACAAGCAAATATTTCATATCTATTCCCATTCAATTATTTTGTCACACTTTGTCTTAAATGATACATATTTCCCAAATTCTCAACTTCATAAATCATATTTAACCCCTTCTAAAAAAATACATTTTACTATATCTTCTCCTCAAGAAGAACTTTTGCCCATGAAAGTTAAAAACAAGCAGCAAACAAACAAAAGAAAACAAACTTTTTTAAAGTTACAGTATTGACTTCATTTTCTAATGTCCTTTCACCGATTTTTCTGTGGGCTCCTCATTTCTGATTTCCATCATTTGTGGAAAGACAATGTAAAAGATTTGGGTATCTTCTCTTTTGTCACCTCCATTCCCTCGGGTATTTTTTTAAAATAGGTTAATTATGCAGGTGCACAAGTTCACAAGAATTATCATCTTTTGGGTTTTTTTCCTGAATAGTAAGAAGTTCTGTCTGCATTAATTGCCCTCATCACAGAAAAGAGCCCCTCTGTTCCCCATGAAAGGAAGTGCAGTAGTGAATAAGCTCAGAAGCCTCTTACTCTATCAATGAAGTTAAAAGAAGAAAAGGAAAAAAAAGCATCCTGATTGCTTTGTAAAGCCTGACTAAAATTTTTTTTATTAATTCCTCTGCCAGAAGATGAAGCCAAACTTGCACTATTCTGTCATTTAGCTTTATGTAAAACCTTTTGGGAGTCTCTTTTGAAAGTGTCTTTAAAACAGCCAGTTACTATTCTTGCCACTTTAGTTTAAATAAATAACTATTGGCTTTTCCTCCTTCTGCATACAATTGCATTTTTGTGGTGCTAGTTTTGCCAGTTTTACACCAGTAACTTACTGGATAATACAACTAAATTCTGGACTTTTCTGATTACAGAACTGTATTTGCAAGATATGCATGTATGTGCATATAAAATGTAATAAATAGATTGTTTGAAAACTTTACCCTGACACCTCTACTACAATGCCTGCAATTAGGAAACCTGAGGTTGCAACAATTTCAGGACAAGAGTGATGTTTTTCTCTTGTCCTTATCAGACTTGCATGCACAGCACTGCTCTATCAGGTGCTCCTCTTCCCAAATAATAGATGGAACCATCCTGAGAGAGCCTTATCCACCTTTTTTTGTTTGTTTGCTTGCTTTTTAAAGCTGTCCAGAATATTTAAGATAGAAAAAGTTCAGCTGGGGGTCTCCGTGGTACTGCTATATTCTGGGACATAGGCAAACAAGTGAGTACAGGGCCCATGCTAGTCAATGATAGCTTTGCCCCTTCCCTTTATTATTTTAGCCTTAGAGGGACAGATTCCAACTATACAAGCAATACAGAATTTAGGCTGGTAAAAGAGCTCCATTCCCATTGTATCAGCACACACCACCAGGGCAGGTTTATGACTTGATTGTTATTACAATGTCTTAGTAGTAAAGAGATTGATAATCAGACCAGGGCTAATGATTTTCTGGATGACAAGGTTGCACTCAGACTCTCTGCAAGAAGGGAGTGAGTCTGAGTGCTCTGCTGAACTCATAGGAATTCAAACATGGAAATGTTTATTGCTCACCAAACTAATATGAGGTTGCGTTGAGTACAGCTATAAACTATTACTTTGGAAGAAAAAAGAATTTTGCTGTTATTTCTAACTTTCACTATTTTTTATAACACAGCCACGCACTGTAAACTTGTGCAAGGTTTTAAAGCTCCTTTTCAACTCCTTTTTTGCATTTGGAATTTTAATTGCCATAATATAATGCCTTTAAAAAATCATTTTATAGTATTGTGTCATCACCATTTTTCAAGCCTGTTTGTTCTTTGATTTCACAGAAATATATTGAGCTGTGTGTTCTTCTGAAATGTACAAGGAGTAAAATGTCAGCAAACTAATAAACAATCTGGAAAGAAGTAACAAAAAATGTCATAAACTCCCATTGGAAGTCTTAGAATTGCACAACACAGAAGTAGCTGCAGCCAGCTATTAAAACCCAAGTAAACAATCTCATAGAAGTTCAGCAGCCCAAAATCAGAATAAAATCTTCCTGGTTTTAACTCATTAAGAGATGATATCTGGGTATTATTAAACTAAATCACATTTTATCTTCTAGGGGAAAAGTAGCTCATATGTGTAAGCTGCATATCCAAGTACTACTACACCTCAAGGAACTCCATTTTCTAGCCTACCAGAATTATGATCTTTCAAGGTAAAACAGAGATCCATTGTATCTGATTATTCTTTCAGAGCTCCAAAATATGAATTTTGGCTCTCTGATTAATATTTTGCTTTTAGTGATTCCCACACAGAATGTAAGCAGTCACAAATACAAAGGTAGTTTGTCCAGCTGCCAGTTAAATACTACAGTCAGAAAGCTGGGTAGGTACAGTCATGGCCAGATAAAGACACCTGAAGTTACTAAACAACTCTCATATTTTACAGTCACCCTCCTTCACAAGGAACCTGGATTATTTTCTTGCACTGACACCACAGAATATTTTATGTCCTGCTGTTCCTAATTGAATTATCTTTATTATCATTTAATTCTCCCTTTACAGTGCAGCAAAATATTATTACTTGTACCCTACCAAAGTACACTATGAATATTATTCCCCAACATACTTTTAGGTAAACTAGAAAGGGTTAAAAAAAAATTATTTTCAGTGAAATCAGCACATACATTCATCAACCAATGGAGCTATAATTAGACTTTTGTTTCCCACCACTTCTGTAAACAGAGTATTTACTGTTGGACCTTGCCTCAAGCATCTGATCAGAATTCAAATATTTTCTTATCAGCTTCTCCAGACAACAAAGTTTTTTCATAGGAAGTATCAGTCCTTTAAATTGAAGTGTATTTTCCTATAACTATAAATTATAAATAATTTCCTAGTCATTCTTACAGGGCACAATTTATATTGACTGCGTTCACTGAATGAAAACACATCTTAGATAAGTGATTAAGTGCAGCTAAAATACATTTTGAAATATTTCATCTGTGTTTACATAAAGTAATTTCATCTATACATTAAGCTATTATTATCATAGCATAATATTACAGATGGTGAAGTAATGGGAATTGCAGACTAAATAGGAAATATTTCCAGTTTATACAGGAAAACAATGGTAAATGATGGATACGTATTTGCTTCTCCATCTATTAATAGTACACAGTTGTTAGTAATTCAGCTAGAAAAATACCTGACACTTTCTAGCTGCTTTGCATGAAAAACTATGAAAAGAATACAATGTAATCTCACCTGTCACACTGTGTTAATTAGCATTAATAACTTCAGAAAAATATTCAAACTGAGGATCTCTTTTTGTCAAGTTTTAGAAGGTCCACTTTTGTTAAATAGTAATAGCTTCAGCTATATTTTGTTGAACTGTATCTGTTTATATACATGATGGTCCTTGATTTTTAAACTATATGCCAAATACCAGTTTGAGAAGGAAATCTGCAACTACCTCAAAGATAATAGAGGAAAGTAGATAGTGAGAAAAGGTTCACTGAGGTAAGGGGTCCCTTAATGAACGAGCCTTAGACTGTAGCAGTTCATCTTAATCCCTGGCTGCTTCTATCTAAATTACTGGTAGCAGAGCAAGAATTGATGGTAATTGCTCAAGGAATTTGTAACTTTTGCTTCATGAATTGGTACAAAGATTCTTAGCAGGAAAACAAGAGCATGAACAGAATGCCACAGCTACAGTACATGAGATTAATTACTTTTCTGGTGTTCATTGAAACTTGATATTCACATAAATAAATGGAAGGTGACAGATCCAAGAATTAAGGAAATGCTGTTTGAAAACTGCATAAGAGCTTCTTAGTAAGGTTTCCCATTATCTCAATGACAAGATTTAAGATTTCCCTGTTCTGTATGCCAAGGAAAGAAATAGGACACAGTCTAACTGCCAAGGCACAAAGGCTTTGGCCAGGAAAGCAAGTGACTTTAGCATGTGTTCCCAGTTGCATCTTGAAATGTTTTAGGAGCTGCTACTGCTTTTCTTGAAATTGGTCTCCTGTCTTTCAGTTTTCATTTGGAGATCAGAATGTTAATATATATATGTTATATATAGGTTAAAAATAGGTTAAGTATAGGTTAATAAATGGGTTCATTTCCATAAGGATTGAACATTAAACTGAATTTTCTTTCATCTCTTCATTCAAGAGAAAAGACAATAGTAGATTGTCATGTAAAAGCTGGGAGATTTAAAAAGGACAAGTCAGTATAGCACAATTATGAATCCATGGAGATGTAATGCTATGAGAATTTTTTGTTTGAAACCTTGCTTAAGTACAGAAAGAGAGTCCAATTAACTTGAGCAGCTTTGGGATTGAAAAGGAATAAGAAATCCCACTGAAGATTAACAGAGTTGAAAGAAGGACATTAAGTAAGGTGTGGGCTATATGGCTTTTATATTTAAGCCTAAGGAAGACTGGGAATGGAAACTATCACAAGAACAGGGAGGTAGAATAGGATGAAAACTGCACATACATTATAAATACTGTTATCTTGTAGTCTCTGGGTGGCGAATACACCAACAGCATGGGAAACAGGAGCACATGAAACAAGAAACAAGGTGCTATGCTGGTGAAAGCAGTGCCAATTTTTATTCCATATTTCTACACCAAGTCAGCACCAGAGGCTTTCCCTGTTCTGTAGGGTACAAACCAAGGCAGTTCATTGTACAGTACAGTAGCAAATGGCAAACACTTTCACTCACTGGAGAGTTTCTGCATGACAACTGAATTCAAAACAGTGCCTTCCTGATCAAGATTCATATATTGACAACCTTAGAAACTATTGGAACTGCTCAGTCTTCACAGAGCATTTATTGTACAAGCACCAGCACTCTCAGAAGAAATAATAATTTTGACATGTGCAGAATGCAAATAATGAAGGCAATAATTACATTAGAGCATGACAACATAGAAAAAAAACAATTCCAGCTTTAAAACAAAAATAAAAATAACAAACCCACAACTGAACTATTTGTGAATTGTCATTTTTACCCTTACTGGAAAAAATAAAACAAAATGGAAGAATATTCCTCTTAGCTAACTATATATTCACAGACATTATTGTGTGCTTCAAGGACAGAAATAAGGAACTACATAAAGTATAAAAGATTTTATTTTTTTTTTACTATGCACACTTGGATTGTTCATATTTGTCATTTTGGACCTCAATAGCACTACAGAAGTTCCACCTCAGCAAAGCATATTTAAAACAAAACCTTTTTTTGTAATTATTTTTTTACAAATATCTTGAATTTTAATGATCAGAAAACACAGCCTGTAACAACATGGATATGCATTTCTCAGAGAGGCAATATCTTTCACCAATGGAAATTAGTGTTCTTTTTTATACATGAAATAGGAATGAAATGGCTCTTGATATCCCATTTTCCAAAGACAAGTTATCATTGACTGTTCACTGTAGCAATGTTACACTAGAAATAACAGCTGTGTATTCATGTTTAATTCAGCAGAAACATAATTAATATTGTGTAAAACTAAAAAATATGATGCACTAAGAGATGGTTATTGCATTTCCAGCTCAGGTTTCCCTTAGAGGTCTCAAATATGAAGCATTTCTCACTTGAGGTTCCATCTGGGCCCATTTCATAGAAGAAAAACAAAAATAGTTACAAATGGCACTATATAATAGAAATTCTGTATTTCTGTTTTGCAGCTGTAATTTGAAGGCCATCTCTGAGTTAAAGACACTGTCATTTTGCGTACATCAGTCTGGTACCTTATGAAAATAATCCTGTACTTTGGATGGACAAAAGTTACTTAGACAATGTCAGCATCCTTTACTGGAGAAGAGCTTGGATTCAAAGTTATCTGATAGTCAAGACCTAGAACTGATTTCCCAAAGACTGACCTTCTCTTAGCCCATTCAAATCTGTTTGGAATATGAACCAGAGACTCAGCTTTGATTCAATCCTTTCTCTCGTGTAAATCTTTTCCCTTCATCTGCATTTAAAAAAAAAAAATAATTACTAAAGCTTTTAAGAAGGATCTTCAGTGTAGTTATTTTCATTTGCCTTCCAGTTGTTTAACCACCTCATTTTGTTGGTCTTGAGGAGTCTCCCATCAATCCCCTCTGCCCCTACTCAGGACCCCTCCTCAGGCCTTGCAGCCCTGGCACAGCAGGGATCTGTGCACATGGGGCAGTGAATACCCCCCACCTCGTCTCCCTGCAGAGCCTTCACCACTCCTCAAACCATGTAAGCTGCAAAACACACATCATGCAATCTCAGTGATGATATAAATGTTTGCTGAACACAGGCTTAGAGTAACTTCTGTTTCCCTAGTGTGCAGCAAGGTGTGATCTAAGGTAAAAAAAAAAAAAAAAAAAGCAAACCACCAGACAAAACACTCCCCCCAAAAAACACACACAAAAAAGCCACCCCAAAACAAAACACAAAGAAACCAAACAAACAAACAACCCCAAAAAAACCCCTATGTTTTTGAGATCAAGTGATCAAAGAGGATTTATTTTTTTTTGTGTGGACTTCATTTTTGTTCTTAGCCCAACACTTGGTCTGCACTTTTCAGAGAGGTTTTCACAGCATTAATCCTCACACTGATTTTCTGAGTTATTTTTCCCAATGTGTACTAATTTATATTTTATTTTGAGGGGAAGAATTCCAGTTCTTGTAAGACTTCCCCTGAGCCTGGTTTAAACATCCTTGAGGACATTTAAATTCTCATTATTCTGAACAATTTTGCAACTATAAACATTCCCATCCATTCCCTTCAGGACATTAAGGATCCAGCTATACCTACAGAGCACTCATTCTCCAAAGAGTTCTTTAAATAGCCAGATATCTGAAAATAGAAGCCTCAAATCCTAACTTCACACTTCATCTCTGACCTTTCAGAAGCAGGGGACCAGTGCACATGAGGAACTGACCAAGCTCCACACAGGAATAGGAGAGTGAGCAAAATCACCAAGCTAGATGTGCAGTCATTGATCATACACTGCACAGAAAATAGCTGCTGCTCCACCTTCCTGCCAAGGTAATGGGCTTTCAAATGACACAATCCTCCTACTCCATATGGAGAAACATCTAACTACAGAACAAGCACAGCCCTTGAATGAAGTTGCATGTAAATAGTACAATTTTACACTGAAATGAACACACATTCTGCAATAAAAAGATGACAGAAGAGAGAAAAGAAGACAATTGTTAACACTACAGTGTCATTTGCCATCTGGCTGAACCTAACAAAGAAGGCTTTAACATAAATAAATAAAAAATATCTAAATTTAGTCACTACAATACAAAACCAAAGACCTCTCTAGAACTCTAAGTGCTCATGACAAAAGAAGCAAACTTCATTTTTATTGTGCCAGATAAGGCACTTAAAAACTGTTTATTCCAAGTGCCTAGTAATGGACTGCATGTTTCCCTTTTTTGAAGCCAAAAAGGTGTTACAATTTTATAATTATAGAAGGGAAAGTTTTGAAGTGTACTTTCAAACCTTTTTTCAACTTACACTTGAGGAGATATTTTGCATGTTCAGATAATTTATGAGATGACAAAAAATGGTCTAAAGAGAAAGCAACATAGTGATAAATTTTTCTCCAACATTTGACCAAAACATTTGTAAAACACCCCAGTATTGGTATCTAGAAAAAAAAACAAAACAAAACAACTTTATCATGCATCTCTATCCTCTTCTTTTGCAAGAAACATGACACAGGCTATAATTCATTAACTTGAAAAAAAATCCATCTTCAGCTATTTTGGATTTTTGCTCTCTATTTCTCTTTTCAACACTTAGTTTTGTTCTGGAAGTAACACTTCTAAATGTTGACACCTTACAGTGTAGCTTTTAAAATGTGAAAACTACAGTTTATCAAATGTCCTTGTCATTTTAAGCAGAAAGATACTGAGCATTAATCTAAAGGTGTTGGAAGCTGGGGGCTGAAGGCAGCATTTTGTCGAAGTTTGGGATTTGCCATAAGAAAAATTAGAATCTTTCAGCATATATATTCTAAAGAGAATCCTTCCTTTCCCGTTATAAAGAAAAAAAAGAGCTGGTTTTAGGACTGTTCCACTAATGAATTATTCTCTCTACTCTGTGGAATTTGAGACAACTTACCTGAAGTGAGATGTCAGGAATTGTATGTCTAATATATGGGAGCAAGATACCCAGAAGACAACTACAGAAAACACATTACTGTTAGCACTGCTGAAGATAGGAAATAGTTATTACTATTATTAAACAATAAAAGATGAATCAGTAATGATGCCTACTAATAGAAGCTTGAGTAATTACTTCAGAATATTTTAATAATAAATATGTAGAGTCATATAATGGTTTAGGTTGGAAGGGACCTTAAAGATCATCTAGTTCCAACCCCCTGACATGGGCAGGAACACCTCCCACTTGACCAAGTTGCTCAAAGCCCCTTCCAGCCTGGCCTTCAACATATCCAGAGATGGAGCATCCACAGCTTCCCAAAGCAACCTATTCCAGCATCTCACCACCCTCATAGTGACAAAACTTTACCACTCTAGGCAGTATGAGGAAAGACACGTTCTAAATTTATCTTAACAGCAAGCAGACATGCAAATACACTGTAAAATAAATGCCCCTCATGGAGAAATACACAGTGCACTACACAAAAATAATTAACAGAAAAGTGTAAACTCATATTACCAACCACAACATCATACTGATAAAGGGGGGAATTACTAATAAGAACAGTGTGTTTAAAACTAACCCCGAAGAGACTGTTGGCACAGCTGTGCTCATGAAACAGAGAGAGCTCAGTAAAGCTTCAAAGGAGCAGGATGACCCAAGAGATAGAGATAAGGAGGCAGCAGGCTCATTAAGGATGTTGAGACCATAAAACCAGCTTGGGCTGGATCTTATGGAGCAAACAGCAAAGGCTTAAAGTTTCCAGCTGAGGAAGACGATGAGCCTTCATCAGACCACCAGAACGTTTCTGGCAACCAAGAGACTGTAGTGCTCATGCTAATGGGGGTTGACACATATAATAATGAGTCCTTGGAGAGGGTGGTGACTATGCAAAACAATCATGAATATGCTGAGTTGCTGTAATAGAACCCCAAGCCTTTGATGATTGGTGTGCATACTGGGTGGAAATACCCCTTATGCAAAAATAAAGAATGGCTGCTTAACTTCAGTTATTGAGTTTTTCACTGCATCAGTATCGTAGTCCTGTACTTGTAATCAGTGAAAAGATTAAAAGTTCATGAGCTGCCCAACTGCTAATATTTACTATCACCAACATTTCCTGCATAAAAATTAAATGCAAGTCTTATTAAAGAGAACTGGACTACCCCACAGAGCACTCCACAGACACACAATTATTTAATGCTTGACTTCAGTAGTACATGGAATGACCCATTAAGGGGAAAATTGGAGAAACATTATAAAGGGACAAAAATGTTCCTTCCTTTTTGACAAGGCTGTCACAGAGGTACTAGAGAAAACTAGAGTCAGTAATGGCTTTGTAGCAGATCCATCCAGAGTTTCAAGAGAGCTTCCCAAATTAAATCTGAGGCTTCTAAGATGGCAAAAACCATGCATTAACAGAATAGTGACAAGAAAAATGTTTTTTTAAACAGAGAAAATTCAATATCATTAGGGGAAAAAAATAATAATGGAAAAAAATATGGTTTCTTCCTTTGCAGACCCAGTTGCTTGTTCCCAGGCATGGTTATAGTTCACTCAAAGCCTCTAAATGCCCACAAGCCCTCCACAGTCCACCTGAAGTTCTCCCTTTCCCCAAGGGTTCAGTCTTGCTGCCTCCTTGATGCTCTCTGCAATCTTCTAGGCTGTGTCTACATAATAAATACTTGTGCAGATGTTTCCTGGGCACTGAAACCAACACAACACAAACAGATAAATGTGGGTCCTGCTTCAAAATAACTCCAGCTGTAAAGCTAATGTAGCAACAGCTTTATTTTCTGTTTCTAAAAGTTTCTGGTCTTCTGTTTTGCAATTCTGTGCTGTAGGTCACACCTTCACCCCCAGAGATTTTGTAAGGCATCTCTACCCTTCCCTTTAAAGGACATAACTCCATTAGGAACAAAGTCAAACTGAAAAACAACAGTACCTCACGACAGTTCAAGAAGGACCAGGTCTTTAATGTACACCCTCAAAAAAGCACTGGTAGTTGTGCAGTGCCTTTGTCTTTCACATCCTTAGCACTTTAGTTTTTCATAGAAAAAAAAAAAGTCTGTAAAAAACTGTGGTCTTCAATAATAATACAAGATCCCAGTTATGAGCTAATGTCAACAAAAGATGAATCAGCTCTTGACCAAGGGGATGGGAGAAGGGTAAGTGGTGTCACCTGAAGTCAGCCTAAAAGTAATCTAAGACTAATTAGCATGTCAAAAATCACACCTCTAGGAGGACACCAAGCATGCTAACTAATGCCACATCACCTCTGTGTAATGAACTAGCCACTAATTGGAGTACATACAGAAGGACATTATTTAGATAACCAAGGGGTCACCAATTATCAAGTATTGTACAGCTTTGTTGCAAACTGTAAGAGCCCAGAGCTGCTCTGAAGAGGGGTGCTAGCTTTGTCAACTGGCACCCCTTTCTGTACAGAACTGCATTAATGGCTAGAAGGTAAATCTCCACTGTCTGCTAATTGGCTTCTCATACTGGGCATGAACCTCAACTCAGATTGAGGGACAACAAACTCAATTTGTGTCTAAAGAAATCTTATTAAGGGTAAAAAAAAAGGTGCTTATGTAAGGCTAAAGGAAAACATCCTTCATCTGATAATTCACTTGATTATTATTTGCTTGTTTTTTTTCATTTCCACCTCCTGTGTTACACGTTATACAACTGAATTATAATTAATTGTGAAAGCAGCCCTCTTTCTGTAGCCTCAATAGCAACGTCAGGTTTAAAACCTTCCATTTACATACACATTTTTCCACAAATATGACATCTGCTAGACAAGGATTACAGAAAGTTAATGCTCTTGTACCTTTTTTAGTACTGTGATTTATGACTTCTGGGGACTTAAAGAAAATTCACAATACTTTCACATGACTGATCTTAAAACTTACTTCACTACCAGCTTCTGACAAGACCATAACAGTTAAGAACTATCTTTAATTACCAGCTTACATTTGGAAATAAAAAAACAAAAACAAAAAAAAAAAACACAAAAAAACCACCAAACTCCTCCAAAAAAACCCCAAACAAACAAGACAAACCCCCAGATGAAACAGATGAAATACCTGGTATGGATATTATGGCCTGGAGTTACCTAGCCATAACAATAAGATGCTGTTGCTCCAACATATTGTGTTTTGAGGTTTTTTTTAATATACCCAGCTCCTTGGGTTTTTATTATTATTATTTATTACTATATTGGTGTCTTAACTAGGTCAAATAGCAGTTATTTGAACAGTTATTTGAAAACTGACTTTGATCAACTAAATCAACTTTTGCCAAATTCCCCATAAGATGTGCTTTTAAGGATAAGGTATTTGAAATAAGTGTATGCAGTAAAGAAAGTAAAGCAAAAATGATGGTCTAAATCATTTGCATTTTTATCATCCCACATGTCAAAGTTTTTTCATTTGGTCTGGTTCCCTTCAGTTTTCCCTGAGTGACCAAACTCTTAATTGTGCTTCAATACAGAAAACAGCCTCTTAAATCAATAGCAAAAAATTTTTTGCATAGAATTACTTCTTTTTATTGTTGAAAACAAAGCTACTACAGAAGTAACTATGATTAAGGCATCTTCAAAAAGGAATTAGAGTAATAATGGTGGTACAAAGAGGTTGTATGTTGTACATACAGCTGTTTAAGGAAAGAATCAAACAGAAAATGCAGCCATGTAAAGTCCTTGATTTTCTTCTGGGAGCAGATCACTGAAGAGAGAAAAGCTGCAGAATGTTTCATGTTAGCTTCAGTACTTAAGAAAGGAACAACTAACCACAGACCACTGAACACAGTATCGGAAGACTGTTCACATGCAATATCTTCTGACATTTGTTATTCATGCAAATATTTGACAACCACTACAAGATAAAATATTAATAATTTAACATTAATGTATGACCACTAGGGGTAATTTGAACATGCCATAAGACAGTCTGCTGATATATACTTGAATTTTAAAAGGTGGTGCCATAATAAATATTTTATTGTTACTTTCTATTCAGCACTAGGAAAAAAAAAAATAAAGGAAAAAATGAATCCTGGCTGTTTTTCCAAAAGGATTCCAAATGTATTCTGCTCTATGTATTTTATTTTTTTTTTTATGAACTCTACTCTTAATACATTTTACCTGGGGTCCATTGCAGCTGCACAAACATTTGACACAAAATCACTGTTTATCAGAGTAACAGTTCCATAAATCATTTATAACAGCACCACTAAGACCAAAAGTGTTTGGTCTAAATAAGTTTGTCGCAAAAATATAAATTCCATCTCTGATGGTTGTGTTTTTCAGGTAGTCTAAGTGCTTGGAAAGGCAAAAGGTTCCTTGTGTCAAGTACAAAAAATTTCTCAGTACAAACTAAGTAGATAGTTTTCTAATGCAAATATTTTTTTATATCACTTTGCACACACAAAAAAAGAACTATGATTAAAATCCTCAATTATCCTGCATGCCAGCTGCAACGCAAGATTTGATGCAATAGCTTGTATCTTCCACAAAAGGGAAAAAGAAAAAAAAAACTTAAACCAATGACTACTGCACATTCACAATTGGGGCAAAATGACTTAAATTTTTATTATTGAAGTGCTACAGATAACAATTGTAACATAGCAGACTGGCGGGAGCTGCCAGATCTCCCAGTCTATGCTCAACACTATTGACAGTCAGCTCCATCTAGACCCTCTCCAGAGAGCACCAGGAAGCTGGTTTAACATCACATCCATTCAGATCAGATCTGAATAGAAGGTCAGACAAAGCAAACCTGAGAGCCATCGTTCCCAAGGCCTTGCAAGCTCAGTACAAAGTTTCCAGCCTGCCTCTAGCAGCAACAGCACTGTATTGTTGGGTTACATGGCAACTACATTTTATCAGATTAAAGTTTTTTATGGATATATTTTCTTCACCACCAAGTCAGAGTAATTCCACAGATAGTTTTCAAATTTTCTTCTTTAAATTACTACAAATGATGCTCATATGCTTAAAAAAAAAAAATTTATACTAACCAGAGTATAAATAGCTCATATTACTATTCCAAAAATAGATTTGCTCTGCTAAATTCTGTTGTATGCTTTCACACCTGAAAGTGTGCTGATAACATTTTCACTATAAACAGACAACACAGTCTATCATGGAATTGAGCAAATAATAAATGAGGTCAAGTATGCTGTGTTATTTCAGATAAAACAAAGTTGTACATTTTATAGCACCTGTACTCTGAGAATACAGCAACTACTTTATACTCTAAGAGCTGTGGTTTTAATTCTTTCCCTTCCAAAAGTTATCTTTTTAAGTGCTTAGCACTACAAAGGGCTACAGACCATATATGTACCATAAGGTAGACTACAGACCATATATCATATCAGAAGTGCATACCTGGAAGTGCTAAAAGACAGTCTTGAGGAGCTTCCCAATGAGAGTGCAGTGCTTCATAAATCCAACTGAAAACTGCACCTTCAAGGTGCTAATGATCCTGTCAGCAAGACAGGGAAAGTTCTAAACCTTACTACAGCCAGAGGTTGTAAAAGAGGGCTATAGAGAAAACCAGTGGGTTTTGATGCTTAGTTGAAGATGAAAATCTAGCAGTGTTACAGAAATTAATTTTTGGAAGGTGTTGGACAGCTTATGGAAAGTAAACCTACATAAAGGATGTTATTTCTAGTCTGTACTAAGAAGCAATAGGTGATGTTTAAGAGCTTTAGGATTAAACCACCTAAAGTAGCATTAAAACTAAAGCTGTTTAACTGGTTGATGTAGGGTGCTTATGAAACCTTCTCGTATTCCTGTTTTTTTTCTTATGTACTGAACTTTTATGAAAGTGAACAGATTAAATGAGTGCTGGTTGCAATCCGCTGATTCAGAACTAGATGCAGACTGCATTTCATCTTTCCTCCTAAATTAATGGGCTTCAGAAAGACCCATGAGGGACATGGGCAGCCATGTGGACATTTTCTATCCACTGGATGTCACAAGTATCTACTGTATTTTTCTTTCTGTAAAACCGTTTTCCATGCTTAGCTTCCTCTTCACCTCTAAAAAAAGTATCTTTTTAATATCTTCATACTAAGAATTGTACTGAGAACCACACACCTAAACATCGGAGTTACACCAAGAACAGTCTACTGACCTATACAACTTCCCACTGGATAGGCAATGGCCAACTGCTACCCACTGAGTCAGACACCCCCTGACAAAATTCAAAGCTTTACTGAAACTCTGTAAAGATTACTGGGCTTATGTTTCATGACTTAGAATGAATGTAGTTTTAAGAGAAAAAGATGTGTTTGCCTGCAGCAAAGTAGTCTTTTTCCAAAAGAGTAATAAAATTTAAACTTTATGTGTATTTGGGTCCCTTCGGGGCCTCTGCAAATAACTGGTCTTCCAGTTTGTCAGCAAAACTGAAAAATTGGATCCACCCAAATATTGGACAGTTGTCTCTTGAGCCTTTAGTTTGAGGACTCCACCATAAAGTATGTGCTAAATGAAAGCTTTCATACAGACAACCAAGATTTCTGAGGATTCCTGCTTGGCATTGAAGAAGTAAAAGAAGCTGTTAGTTTGCAGAATTCCTTTTAGTAGGGATCACTTTTATTTCTGCTACTCTTTCTAGATCTGCCTTTCTAGTAATTGCAAAATCATTACATCTGAAAATCAACAGCATCCTGGAGAATTTCTGTAGTGTCTTCCAAGTTATGTTTCTGTGGAGTCTATCCATTCTAATCACATATGAGATCTGTAGAGGCACAAATCCAAACAAGGCTGTGGGTGTCCTTATCATTCGCTGAGTGTGGGCAGTTGGCATAAATATGTTCACAATATAGATGCCTGTGACTGGCTGACATTTGCTAAGTGCCTGTGGGTAAGACGGGTTTAGTCTGTGGCACTGCTTAAAAGGGGTATTATGAGTCAGTACACTTTGATCTGTAAAAATCTGAACCTTTGTTCTTTGGACAACCCTTTCCGATTGATTAAGCGCCAAAATTTTGATCCAAGAATTGTCTAAACTATCTTGTGTCATCTCACAAGGGAACACATGTATATGTAGTGATAATGTGGAAATATGCCACTTTGTGTTAGCTGAAATTACATCTGCTAGATTAGTATGTAGTAGAACTGAACAATACCATAAGCATCTTCTTCACCCTTGCAATAAATTGGCTTTTGATGGTTGGTTGGTTTGGTGAGGAGAGGTTGCAGGGTGCTTGCTTTGTTTTGTTGGTTGTTTTTTTTTCCAGGAAGTTTTTCATCCACTTGGTAACAGGGGGAAAAAAAAAAAAAAAGGCAGAAAAACAAAACAAGTCAATAACAACTTTTACCAATAACTTTCAAAAAGGCAATGTAGCTTCTAGAGACATAACAAGATTTTTCCTTGTACCTCCATAAAATTTCAGCATTATGATGACCATTTACTCCAAAAATCTTTCCTCCTGTAACATTGTCTTCACTGGCTCTGCATGCTTGCATCCTACCAAAGTGCTGACTGACAGGTTTAATTCCTGTTATTTAGAAATCATTCTGACCTAATGCAGAAGGTATTTCAATAAAAACAGATCCCAAAAAAATCATTAAACACTTACATTTCTACATAAATGCATCAGTTCCAACAAGGCTTTCAACAAATTAGAAATTCTGCCCAAAATCAAAGAGTAAAATTACCATCCTCTCTACAGGGCTTCCTATATATCTAATTATTGTGGAGGATATACTGACATTTTTTGTCCACATTTTGAAAATGTCTGTTCTGGTGTAGAATAAATTACTAAATCTTCACATCATAAATGTTTATTATAGAGAATATGGAGCACTCTGCCTTAACTTAGAATGTTTACGGAAATTCAAAGCACTTTGGCAAATTTAGATACTAATAAGGGAGTTTATGCTTAATGTTGCATTATCCGTAGAAATAGAAGCAGAATTTCAATAAGTATTATTGGAAAGATGTAAAACATATATTCATATATAATTTATTCAAATGTTTGAGGAAATCCTGATGGTAGAATAATTTTGTATAAATAT
Organism: Corythornis vintsioides; assembly: GCA_025447755.1. Lineage (NCBI taxonomy): Eukaryota > Metazoa > Chordata > Aves > Coraciiformes > Alcedinidae > Corythornis > Corythornis vintsioides. The sequence goes on along the minus strand of JAOEGS010017988.1, from coordinate 59,776 downwards.
TTTACTCATTCAGTTAATTTATAAATAATACACTTGATAATATTTTATTCAATGCAAAAAGCCAAAATTCACTGGATAAATTATATGCAACACAATTCATATATCTAATTGCATATCACCACTCAAGAAGTCAAAAGAATATTTTTCTGTTTTGATATTGAATTAGTAATGAATTAATTTATCTAAGTTCCAGGGTTTGGGTTTTTTTTTTGTTTGGTTCTATTTTTATCCTTACTGGCTGAGTTGGATGAGGCTTTTACCTTTGTAGGCAGTTCTCACAAAGAAACTTCTTGTGCAAGTAGTGAGACATAATTCCACAGTCAAAAGTAACAGCACTTTTGCCCTATCTCAAAAAAGAGAAACTGGAAATGAAAACTTAGCAGCCTCCTAGCTAATGCTAACAACATCCTCATTTGTATAAACTATGAGCATTGATATATACAAATGAATACAGGAAATTTTAAAATACCCAAGAAGATCTGTCACTTTTCAGACGTGGACAATAAAGGATTTATAGCATAAACAAGGCAATGATGTAGGCTTGCCAGAAAATAATAGCAGTGCCAATAACAACACAGAAGAAACAGATTTTGAGCAAATACATTATTTTGCTGGAAGTATATGTTCTCATTCTATAAATCCATAAATTATTTTAGGTATAATATTTATGATATAAACATAAAAACCACTGAATATTAATATTCTGACCCAAAAAATTAAATAATCCAATCAGTCAGTATAGGCTAATAAGTTCTCAAAAGAAAATACTTTCAGTACAATCATTGATTTCATCCTCTAATGTTTGGAGAAAGCTACTTTTTAAGAACTTTTACACACACACACACACACACACACACACACACACACACACACACACACACGTATCAACTGCATTTGATGGAGTACTACCCAATATTCCAACTGAAAATGCAGAAGCATGCAACACAAATAGAATACACAGATTACAAACCACCTAATAACTCATGAATTTTCAAATGTAAATTCCAGCTGGGAATGACAGGAGAGCTTCTGGACAGATTTTACAGGTACTGATACAAACATTCTCAATATTTAGCATTTTCATTGCTGTCCTGGGCTATTTAACTTAGTCTATGACACAAAGGTAGAAGCACCTTCACTATATCTGGCGTCTTAACTTTGAGACCTTAAATATGTTCATTAATCTATGCTCAAATACTTCTAAGCTCTAAGAGCTTTTCAAGACAAGTAAAGGTTGTAAGAAGTGGATTTACGTCCTCTATTGACATGAATTTTGGAAATCTTGGCTATTAGCAACACATTACACAACTTCCTACAGAAATTTTCATATCAGATTTTACCAACCACCAAATAAACTTTGTCTTTTTATTTTGTGAAAGCCAGATGTTAACTGCTGCAATGTATTTTGACTTAATAGATGCCCTTGAGCCTTTAATCTGTTAAAAGCCATAAGACTGTTAATTTTCCCACTTTCTAAGCCTGAATCCAATCTAATTCCCCTCTTCTGAAGAATTAACACCTAGATTAAATCACAGTAGAAACTTAAACTGGGGTTTACACATCTCCTCCCAATATAGTCTCCCTGACTGAAGCAGTTCTGCAGAAAGTTTGTATTAACTTAATGTGTCACAGAAAAAAATTTCTGAAACACTGAAAGCTATTTAAAAATAAATTTGTCCTTCTACACTCAAGTATATAGTAATAGCTTTATCTTTTTCCTATTCACATTAGTCTGTAGCCTAATGCATAAGCATTAAAGTCTCAACCACAGTTTAACCCCTCTTGTGCTAGGTGCTGTACATCAACCATAAAGAAAGGTTCCTGCCCAAAGGGATGTGCAGTTCAGGAGCTTCACCCTGCACAAGATCATTCAGATGTCTTAACTGTGAGAAGACTGACAACAACAGACAACCCCCACAACTCATCTGTCTACAGTTTTTGTTACAGCAGCGGTGCCAGTGATCTCAGCAGAACTGCTCACAGAATATTATACATTTAAATATCAGTGTATGTCTGTGAGATCAAGGTCATACATGAAGTGTTTCTTTCCTTTTACTTTGTACTTGATTTATACTTTTCCTAATGGTGTGTTGGCAGACAAGAACAGCTAGAAGATGAATTATTGTTGAAAGCATTAGTCTGGTCCCCCCAGCTGTATGGTATACTGTGAAATATTGGCTTGGGATAGTTCAGCAGGCCAGCTCTTACTAGCTTTGTTCTAATGTCACCACACTAGACTAGTGCCTCAAAAATAAGCTAGCATTGCTGTATACAGATGTTGCCATTAGCCTGTCTCTGACTGATCCTTTAGCACACATTCTTGTTCTTGCATACAGTAATGAACCAAATGGAAAGAAAAGTACATGCAAACTTCATAAAGATGATGAGGACAAGAAACTTCTCTTAAGATGACAGTTTTGGAAGTCTAGTTTTACACATGGCATGACACTGGTGTGAATAATGTTTCTTCCAATCATAACTCAGAGCATAAAAAAGAGGTTTACATAACATATGATTTTTTTCTTATTTTTCTCATGTATTGTTATATAACTTCCATTTCCTTTCTACTTTCATATGTTGTAACAATAGTTATATGTGTAGAATAAAATACCTTTTGATCATAAAAGTTCTAAGCAGTATACAACCCTCTAGTATTGAGCCTCATTAAAGGCACACACTGGAAATTAATGTTTGACTTTTACCTTAACCTTAAAATACCATTAAATTCCTCATATAAGGAGGCTGACAAACACATTGTCAACACTTCCATTCACTGTACAGTTTTGTAATAGACGTGCACGTGAGAAGTGCAATAAAGTCCTAGATTCATCCAACAATACTGAGGTTGCTGACTGTGGAGTAAACTTAGGACCTGAATTTTTCACCTGCATCCAAATCAGAGCATTATTTACAGTGGCTAGCTTGGGTAATTGAGCCTCCAAAACAAAACAGGCAACTTGATCTGCACAGTACTGATTCTCTTACCACTGGGGCACAGAGCCTTTGTCCTGGTATTCACATCAGTCCTTACACAGAGATTATACACCATTATTTATGGACATACCCTCATTATATTTAAATTAATCTTGATTATAAAGTAGAAGGTAAAGATGACAAAATGTAGCAGTTCTGCTTCCTTCTGTAAATCTTGCTGTACCAAATAGTTGTATGTAAAGTGAATAATATGCATTTTGGACTTAGCCATAAATAGCCAACTGCAGTGTTTAAATATCTTAAAAACATCTCAGGGTTGAAGTTTACTTAGGGATTTATGAACCCCTTTCAGCTTAATGATGCATACTTTTGGACATTTAATGAAACAAAAGTAGAAATCCTTTCAGTAATGTATAAAAATAACATAATATGAATATATGGTTTAGTGTTTTGAGGGTTCATAAATCCCTAAGTAAACTTCAACCCTAAGCTGAAATGCATAAGAATCAGTGTGTAAATATCTACATATATATATATGAACCTTTGAAATAATTATAATTATTCATTACCACTTAATTTAAGTGTGTCACTATCTGCTGTTAGATGGAGAAACAAAAAGGAAAGAAAAATATCCAAACTTTCTTTTGCAATTTCATCAGCCTATGAAACCTGTGAAAATTTTTGATTAGCAATTATTCACAGAGATAAATTACTCAAGTGCTACTTAAAATAAGCTGTCAACAGGAAAAGGATAGATATACTTGGCAGATTCATGAAATAGGGTTAAGACTTTAAATTAGCAATTCAATGTAGCATTCAGATAACTAAGGATGAAGCAGGGCAAACAAAAAATTCAAAGTGTGATATGGAAAGAAAAGGAACAATTGAAGAGAATAAAAATTCTATTAGTTTATCATATATGGTGATGATACTTGCCTAATTAAATTACAGATAAATTCAGTCTTCTGTGATCTCTACATACACAAAAATGGCAAAAAAAAAAAAAAGATGCTCCACTTCTCTATTACAGAAACTATAGTATTGCAGTGATATGATTAAAATCACACATTATGATTGTATACTGTGATACTGAGCTTCTTATACCAGAATATACAGTTGGGATACTGCATATATATTACCTGGACCATCCTTTACTGTGTATATATTACAAAAAAAAAAAAAAGGTTAATTCATAGGGCTGTTATGAAAAATCTCCAAACCATCCCTCCAGAAATTATATCAAATTTATTTGTAAGAAGATTTTTCTCTCAACAACGTACCAAGTCCAACGTCTACCTAATCCCCATTCCCCACCTTTATGTGACCTTACTCAAAGAGATGAAGATGTTTCACTTTCTGTGCTGAGTCATTCCCAGCACACAGCTGAGGATGTGACTAGCACAGTCTGATGTACTACACTGGATCAGCAGCAATTGGTTTTCAGTATGAGATTCAATACAAGAGTGAGAGAAAGTAATAGTGCCTGCACATCACACATCATGTTTAGACATCAAACAAGATTCTTCATTTAATCTTAAAATTTTACAAATAATTAAAAGCTTAAGCTCTTTACTAGAGTAAAATTTAAACCGTAATCATCTTTCTTCTTCCTAACTTCAAAGACAATCTTTATGATATAGAAAACATTGACATACAGAAACACACCATCTTCCTTCACACCTATTTCTAAAGATGCCATGGGATACAGAAAAGTAGTTCAAAACCAAAATAAGCCTTTCAATTTTTATGTCACTAGAAATATTTAAATCTTTTGACAATCTTGTTCAGGTGGTACACACAGGCAAAAAATACTACCAAAGAGATAAAACTAAAGATTATTAAGAGTTTTCTGACAAAAGCTTCCAATTTGAAGGATGTCCATCTTCTAAAATAGATGCATATATAGATTTTTTTTTTTTTAAACCAGGGAATTGGAAGCTGCTGGTTCTATGAATAAATATTTCTATGAATTTCATGTCTTTATTTTGTGTCTCTAACCATAGTCTGAGGTTGTTTGGTTTTTTTTCTTGTAATATGCAACTTCCTTGAAAGCAATCTAGTTGCAAGTCCTGACTGCAACACTAGCAACTGAAGCATGATCTGGCATGATTACCTACTGTACTTGTTCTGATTCCATAGCTGGCTCAGACTACAAAAATCCATGTGGAATAAACTGAGGTCTGTGGCATTGCACTTGGCCTTGTCAAGCCTCACATTGGCCCAGTTCTCAATCCTGTCAAGGTCCCTATGGAAGGCACCCCTTCCCTCAAGAAAAACTACTGTACTGCTCAGCTTGGTGTCATCTGCAAATAAATGATATTTCTAAAATTGCCTTTTGACCTTTGTGCTTTACAAGGATTAAATAAATTATCAAGAACTTAGCAGAAACATACTTCCTGATAATGTACTATTTAGCATCACTTGGCTAGACACATAGTGGCAGAGCTGATGAAGGTGAACCTATCTCCAAGAAAATGGACAGGAAAAATACAAACCTCCAGAGAATATATTGTGTGTATCAGCTGAACATATATTGCCTTACGTAGTAAAAATGGTGTAACGTGGGTAATTACAGACTAAAGTGATTTCTTAATGTCAGCATTCTGCTTTTATTTAACAGTAAAAACATTGATGGTTTGTTATGAAACATTTCACAACTCATTTTTCCTTATCAATACAAATAATACTTCATCTCTTAAATCATGGAATGTCTTTACTACAGCTGGAAGACAAGTTTCAGGATCACGGTGAAATAACAAGCCTGCATCTGAACCTTACTTTCAAAATTGTCATGGTTCAAGGGTAGAGTAACAGGAAGATTTTGAGAGACAACAATGGGGGGTCTCCCTCCAATAAGAACAAGGCCCATAAATGTAAATTATTTGGCCATGTGGCCCTTAAATCCCTTTTTCTGTCACTGAAACATCACCCTGTTTATTTCTCTTCAGTTTTAAACCTCTTTAACATGCTGCTGATACCAGTACATCTTCTCCTACTTTGGTATTCAGACTCATACTTTATAATGAGGAAAATGATCAAATATTCCATAATCACTTCTTACTGATTATTTTTTATTTATTTTTTTGAGAGAGCTGTTGGTAGTCTTGTAATCATTGTTTTATGAGGTCTGCCAAAGTCAGAGTAGCATCTTTCTGACTTCAATTGACATTTACATTCAAGTGCTTCTAATGTGATCTTCTGCACTTTGATTCACTTTGATTCATGCAAAAACAGATTGCAGATTCTACTCAGACATTTAATGACACACAGCATATCATACAACATTTATTACCTTCTTATTTAATAGGTAATAAAAGCATCATTGATGAATACTTTAAGTACCTTGCTATTTTTGTTGACAACTGCAGGAATTTTATACAGAAGACACTCTCAATTGCAGCTTAAAAAAAATTACACATATTTACAAGACTCAGGTGAATGTGCGCACACGTATGAATCAATCAATGAGAAATTTCTTTGGGAATATGCACTATAAACTTATGAAAAAAAAGTATAGGTACAACAATAACATCTAAAATTTTTAACTGGAAATGCAGATGTATTGCTGTAGAGAGAACAATATAGCTCATAGCAGAATTGTCTAACAGATGCTATCACAGTAAACTATTTGTATCAGTTGTGTGTTTTACACACTTTCTTGACACTGGGTGAAATTCTGCTAAGACAGCTGGTCAAATTGTCATAAAGAAATGTGTGTTCTTTCACCAAGCAAGAAAATCTAACTCTCTGCTTTGAAATATAAGAGGGATTAAACTAACTTCAGGTGAACTTTGTGTCTCTTATCAGTTTCTTATCAGGGAAAAGTTGCACAATATGAAGGATCCACACTAATAATGTACAGCTCCTGACTGGTTTGACTCTTCTCCCTCACTTTTCATGGAGATACAAAAAAAAATCATAAGTTTCTGAAAAAGATGAAGTTTTAATGTTATAAAAAGCCTCCAAGTTTCTATGACAGTAAAATGAAGACAGAAAAAGATCATAGTTCATTATTTGGATTTAGATGCAATAAGTCATGTGTTAAATCACAGGAACAAACACTGAATAAACATACAGTGCTACACATCTCCCCCTCGTGGAAGGAATCCCAGGCATTATTAGCTCAAAAAACGAAATCACTAAGGAAACTGCTTCTGCACAAAACTGCTTCCCAGAAAAAGCCTGACGACTGAGGATTTTTTTTTCTTCTTTAATAGTCTTGTGTTTCTGGATGGTTCCACATACTAAGATATTTGGTTTTGCTGAAATAATCTACTTGCCCAAAACAGTAACTACTGAAACACACACCATATGCTTTGAAATTCAGTTTTACCTCAAACTCTTTAGTGCTCATTCTGTGAAAGACAGAATCTTTCTGTACCTTCCAAATAATTCCTCATCTCACACTAGGGAAATGTTTCTTTCATTAGCTATGATGTTCATATGGAAAACATATGGATAACAATACAGAGATCACTGATGTGGGAGAAATTTCTTTCAAGATGGGGTTGAAGAACTCAAGAGTTTTGTCAAAGTGACAGTCTAGTCCACTTAAGGGGATTAACACACTTCATTAGGCAAAGCCATGGATCAAATAAATAGAAAGGTATTTCAGAATTTACCACCTGTAAAGTGATAGTTCTAACATATGCAAGATAGGAATAGCAATTTACAGAAATGTACAGAAATACAATACCTTGCTTTAAACTGCTGTGCCTAACAGTCATTAAAGTATTGCTCTGTTTAATTGCCATAAGAGAAACTACTGCTCCATTCCACTTAAACTTCCCTGTTAAAGCTTAACATCCTGAATAACATAAGAACATTAGGAATCACATAAGAATATGATGTTGAGTAATCCTTCTATTTAACATCAAAAACCCACTTAAGCAATTTTAGACTAACAAGCTGCACAGAGAACTTTTCCAGAAGATACCACTAGAAACAAAAATCTCATGTATCGTTCCTTCTGATTACCTTCAGAAAAAAAACCCACCTCTCTAAAACAAGCTCTTTTATATCTGTCTCCCTCTTATACATGAGATTTTACAGTTTCCCCAATGATTTTTAAGCCTCTTGATTTATGTAGAAGTGTAAATTGATAGGTATTCTTTAGAAACATTTTTAGAAAATTGTGAAACATACTAAATTGCTGACAAGGTGTAGGGCTGGGCCAGCCACTAGATAAATGACAGATTGCTCTCTATTAACCCCTCTCCCTTCCCAAAGGGGAAGAGAAAAGGAATAAGGGAGAGAGATTTATGAATTAGAAAGGAAAGTAAAAACAACTTTAGCAAAACTAATAATACTACAAGGAAATATATACAAATATATACAAAATCAATATTGAACCAATATTGAACTGCATCACTGTCAGCACTGATGCTGTGGAGCACGGGCTGGGGAAGTCCCAAACTGGACTCAGTGGCAGACAAGAACCTGATTTAGAAGCTGGATTCCAGACTGGATTTGGGAACTCATGGATCGATATTGAAAGCAAAATGGACAGAGTTCTAGGATGCCAGCCATTTTAGAAGAGAAAGCTGAAGGATCACAAGGGTCAAGCTCATGCTGAATATGACATACATGGGATAGATTCATTCCGTTGTCCATTCCTCCCCACAGTCTTTCAAGATCACAAGATTTAGCAATGGCCTTGGTTTGCACACCAACCCTTAAGCACCTGTGAAAGCAGGCCATTAACTTCAGAAAGTGCAATTAGTTAAAATGGAGTGAGAAGAAAATAAAATCACTGAACAGAATTAGCTCTGTTCCAACTGAAACCAGGACAGTAGCCACATAGGCTACAAACTGATAAGAGCTGGTCAAAGTGCATTTTCAATCCTACTTAGAAGGCAAGACTCCTCAACAAGATTTTCCTCTTGAAAATGTCTGCACAGACAATAATAAATGTTTAAGTAGATTTATTTAGCTGAAAGTAGAAAAATTTACTAGATTTATTTCTGTACTCTCATGTTGTTTCCTTCATAATAACTTGTCTGAGAATATCAGACTGACTAAATCACAAAAGGTCGAAAGTCTTTTTGTAATCCTTTTTTATCATATGCCACAAATATATCACAGCATAGCAGAGATTTAATTTATTTTATTTTTTTATTTAATAGTCAAGCTGGTTTATCTCTTGCTGACAGAGTGAAATATTTTTATCCTATTCAGGAAGATTTTAATTTGTACATAAAATTTTTTTTAAATTACTAGCTGATGTTTTCCTGCATCATCTGTTCTAAAAGTTCAAAGGCAACTACCTGGAAGTTGGAAGTGTCTTCTCTATTAATTTCTCTGGGAAACAGTTTTACTAGCAACCCTTTCAGTCATTGTGAAGCTATATAGCACTTACCCAACAGTTACTTTGTAAATAGTGAAATCACTATTTCATTACAGAAACAGAATAACAAATCTAAAGTGTGCACAGGGAGAAGCAATATAGTAAAAGTGGGAAGGATTTTATTATATATATCTTCCACAGCTGCAATGAGAAACCTTAGCAAACTTGGACTTCTTTGGAACAAAATATGAAAAATAAAAAAAGCCATCCATGGAACAAGTGCTTTTATGATATACTTTGACTCCAACTTTCCTTTCCAGACCATTTCCATATAGGCAACCTATGGGCTAACCTGGAACAGCCCTTCCAGGCAAGCCTGGCAGCACATTCATCTCCCCAGTTTCCCACATACTCTTGAAAATACAATCCAACCACATCCAGACCAGATTCTTAAAACAAACATCTTGGTTGTGAGAGATAACTTCTGAAGGACATTCCTCACATCATTACTCTTAACCATCAGACACATACCCTAAGCATTATTCTTTTAAGAGCACTGGAGTGGAGCTAAACTATTGTTTATGTCTGGGGTGCTGTGGAGCAAGAAGACAGGCTACTCCACTAGGAGGGATATGAGCCAGAAGCCATGACAAGCCCACCACTTCCCCCAGGTGGTAGGAAAGACCCACAGTACATGAGCAGGACTAGTGAGAACAGGTCCATGCATTCAGGGATCATAAGGTAAGGTCCAAAATAAACTCAGGAAAATGAAGCAACAGCTCAGACTCACCAGAGAACAAGCCTGAAGACAACTCTCACTGCAGCAACAACCTGGAAAGGAGCACCTCCCCCAAGCAGACCTTAAATGTAGCCCCTGGTCACATGGGCAGAATTGTGTTTATGATCCCCAGGTGGAGCTGGTCAGGACCATTAAAGCCTAATAGTGCCCCAGGGGCCCTGACACTGAGCAAGCTCCTGTCAAGCAGTAAACAACACCTCAGAGGCAAATAAATGGTTTGGATCTAAATATTAGAGAGGAAAGTCCTTAGAGCTCATGTAGGATGTGATTGCTATCTGGACTTCAGCTGATCTAAAATAATAATAAAAGGAAGAATCTGGTTCTAGAAAGATGCCATTTTTGCAGTTCCTTCTTCTTCTAGAGGTAATCCTCTTGTGACTCAGAGTCAGCCAGTGATTCAGTTTCATAATACACAGAGAAAATACAATGTACATTCTCTACAGTGTGTTGACTATTCTTTCCATATTTCACTTGAAAGGGTTTGACAAAGAATTATTAATTCAAGTGTATCTGATTTTAAATGAAAACACTGCAAAAATCCTGAGAGCTGCAAAGGCATGAGGGATTCAAGGACAACTATCGTAGTGTGCAGGCTTGGTGAGACAAACACACATCTCCTGAGCATGCCAGAAGTGAGAGAAATGACTTGACTGCAGGCCCTGTGGGAGTTGCTGGACAGTTTTGAAGTCCCAGAAGGCCATCTCAAATTCAAAGTCTCCTAGGATTTCTCTGATTTACAGCCTAGGCTGATAGTCACTGCTTTGCAGCCCTGAAGAAAAAGCACAGAAAGCTGCTCTGGCCTCCACCTTCTATCAGGCAGGGTCCCATTGCCCCAAAAAACTACCAAGAGGAGCTAGCTTGTTAAAGGATTGATTTTGTTTCAATAGATTTAGTGGCAACAAAAAATTAAATTTTAAGATCTCTCAGCTAACTACCACTCGAAGCCACAGGTTTCCTGAGGTAGGTTTCAATTTTATAGTTAAATTGCTTACAACTTTCTCTGGTCATAAGAGAGGAATTAAATCTTTTTTCTTATACAGAAGCAACTTTGCAGAGAAGATTCATATAAATTTTATGGGGTTATTCTCCATTTCATCCTGTCAATCCCACCTAGTAAAAACTCTAAACTATGATCCTGTTCAGCTGGCATTGGATATCTTTGACTGAAATCACCAGTGACACAAATATCTCTGTAGTGAAGTATTAGAAAAACAGACTGTGGGGACAGACAACTCTGCCCCCTAATTATTTTAAGACCCTGCAGGATCCATCTTGTAAGTCGAAATCACCAATAGTTATCAACAGTGGAACACTGGGAGTTTCCAGTCACAACTTGCAGTTCTCCCACTCACTCCCTAAGATCAACATTTATTTTCCAGGGTGTCTTTCAAAGTGTCAGCATTTCAGTCACTTGAGGCTGTAAGCTGCTGTACGCAGTGTAACCTTAGGCCAGCAGACATCTCTCTTTTTATAGTAAAAAAAAAAATCCCTTATGTAATTAATTCCAGGCTTCTGGACTTGGTGATGAGTTTCTGCTTGTGTGGTGGTACCAAGGCACTGAACAGGCTGCGGGTTCCCAGAGGTGAGAGGCAGGGCCTGAGCACCTCTCTGGGGATGGACAGAAGCCAGGCTGGGATATCAGGCTGGCATGAGGTGGCCTGTGGCCAGACCTGGCCAAGTGGCTGCTGGAAGTGAGTCCCCAGGACAGGGACAGGCTGTGGCTGCAGCCATCCCACAGGTCTCCATGGAGCATCAGGTCACTGAGGGGGATGCTCCCAGAGCCTTACAGAGGGACCAGCACCAGAGTATTGCACAATGAACCTTCAGCAGAAAGGCACTTAATTATACAATGAACATATCAGAAACATGAAAAACAAACAAATGAACAAACAACAAACAAACAGAACAGCACGAAACAAACAATCGGTCTACCTCAAAGCTAAACAGTTTCCAGTGTAGATACTTCTGCTAGATATTCACTGCAAAGTGAGGAGAAGTTAAGAAAGGAAATTAAGATTTTGGAGCAGGCACAGTTATCCACAGCTGTACAAAGGCCTAGTGAAGATAATGGACATTTGTTTGACAATGCCAACATTTATTTAAGTAAGCAGCACACTTGTTTTCTCCCTTTCACAAATTATTTTAACAGCAGAGACATCAACCCATTCTCTCTTTTAGGATAACCTGTTAAGGAATGCATTTCTCAAAGACTGAAAAGTTCAAAGGAGGAGGTTCAGCCAGGCTAAGCCAGAGATAACTAACTTTTGCCATAAGCCATTGTACCTTTGATGGTACAAAATCCAGATAAGGCTGTGTTTTACCAGTTAAAATACTTTATATAGTGTAAAGTCTGTTAAACAAATTCCCTGATATATCTCAGCTGCTTCAGCTCATGCCTTCAAATAAATTGTAGAAAAATTGCATCCAGCTGTTTTCTGACCTATTCCCTGGTAACACATCTTACCAGGAGTTAAAGAAACTGTCAAAATATGCTGAAGGGAAGAATGGAACACTTAAGTTCTACCAAATCCAAAATACTTTGCTGAATGAACTAAATATGACCTCTAGTGTGTGAGGAACTTCTGAGTGGCTTGAAAAAAATATAACTTAATGCCATATGTCATTCAGTACTGATAGATTGAAAGTACTGTACACCGAAGGGAAAAATATGAACATACAGTTTCTGGGTGCTAAATAACAGTCTTTTTTTCAAGCAGAAGTGTTTAAATAAGAATCTCTGCTTAGAAATATGCTTGGGCCAATTGAACATACCAGAAATATCTATAGCTGTCTATAAAAAAACCATAGTATACGTTTGCCTTTAGCTGACATACTGTGGAGCATCCTTCATTCTATCTCAAAAAAATGTAAAGAAGCTGTGAAAAAGGATCAGTGACTGTCAGTAACAATAATTATCAGCCTTGGAAAATTCCTATTTGAAAGAATGGTTTAAAGGATTGAGATTACTTGCCTTAGAAACGTAAAGAGTAAGAAGGTTCATGACAAAAGCATATAAAACGATAATTGGTGAAGAGATGATAAGAGAGGAATTCTAGTTCTTTCAACAAAGCAACGAGGAATCACTCACTGAAACTGAAAAATGGCAATCAGGATGAAAGGAAAGACTCGTTTTCACAGAGTGTGATTTTAGGCTAAGGAATTTACTGCCACAGGATACCTTTGAGGCCAAGATTTCAGCAGAATGTCATTATCTAATTGGTGAGAAGAGTGTCTAGAGCTTAGCAGTGAATGATAAAATATTTTTTTTTAAAGTTAAACACATTCTGTATTTAAAAGACTAAATAGGGGATATGTCCTATTCCATGTTCTTGTGTTTCTGTCACAGATTTGGGTTAGTATGTTGCAATAATCCCTTAATAAGTTTTAAAGTAATTGAAGTGTTGTAACTTTGGCTATCTGCATGGGGATATGTGTTTTTGAGAATAAAATAGGGATAAAATCATGGTAGGAATTGAAAAGTACTGACTAAACTGACATTTCAAGTACTCTAGAAGGGTATTTTTGCAGTGCAAAACCCAATAATCTAGAGATCAAATGGTTTTCTATGAATGGAGAAATTTTTGTGCTGGTTTGCCAGGTGCAGTATGCTTATGGAGCTTTATAGGTTCTCATATCATGCCATTTTGATTAATATAAAAAGCTTCCTTCTTTATTTCAACAAAGTAATGGACTCCACCAGTTGTTGTAATCATTAACATATACCACTGTAAGTTTTAGCTCATTCTATCTAACACTGGAGTCTGCAGAAATCAGAGATGTTCCTTCAGAATATTTTACAAGTGTTGTGAATTCCCATGTTGATCCTAAAGGCTTTCTTTATTGATTATTACTGAATATTTCTTCAAGAAAACATTTCATTCCTAAATTCCAACACTGATGTGTGATAAAATATATTAAAACTGAAACACTGAGTCAGTTCTAACATATCCACTATCCTGGATTATGTTTTTTTCTTATGTTTATTCATTAATTTATCAGAGATCTTGGCGTTCATCAGGGTTCACAGATGCTTCTACTTCTGACATGGTTGAAAAATATTGAATACCTAGTGGAGTAGCACATTTTAGGAGCTGGAAAGGAAAAGAAAAAGCTAATTCTCTTTCTAAATATGTATGACTGACTGTGCCTGCCTAGGGACTGAACACTCACACTATACTTTGGCTTCAGTGACTGAAAATGCCTAGGATGAGTGCTATATGTCATTTTCAACAATGAAAACTATAATAGGCTTCATTCTGCTCTACTGAAATGAATATGAGTTTGCCTTTGATGTCAGTGAGATATGAGAGACTCTGAGCACACAGGGGAAAAAAACCACTCGCTTAGTATATGACTGGCTGTTTTGGTGCCTTTCTACATTATAAAATGTAATACTATTAAAGTATAGTTTCTGTAGTTTTCATCAGTTCTCATGTAGATCAATACCCTCTGAGTAGATGCCACAAGACCTCAAGACTGTGGAGAGCCAGGATGCATATGAGAAAAGTTTGACTGCAGATAACCTGCTTTTCTTGACAGCTAACAAAGTAAAATGCCTGTATGGAGAATATGATCAAAACAGTGCAATCGTATCTTTTAAAAACAAAATAAAACAGTCTAATGTGATTTCTAATGTGACTGATATTTTTATGGTTCATTTATAAGATTGTATGCCTTATTAATCATTAAAATCTACATCAACATGGATGCATAACATGTAATTCAAGAGAAAAATAAAATCTGATCAAATATTAAATTGAATTTAAATCCATCCTGTAAAGATGCTGAATTAATTTGAGGTTTAATGAATGTATCAATAAATTGACTAAAAACTAAAATTTATTTGTATGTTAATTCTTCTGATTAAAGTAGTGAAACAAACCCTATGCAACCAAAACTAATGGACAGTTTTGTAGAGAACAGAGAGATTATTCAAAATACTGTATTTTCAGTGTATTCATAGATTTATAGCATGGTAGGGGTTAGAAGGGACACAATACTCCAGAAGTGGTATCACTAGGGAAGAGTAGAGGGGAGAGAACCTCCCTTGACCCAATGGACACACTCTTACTAATGCACCCACTAAATCATGTATTTAAATATTTTTGTTGAAACAGTTAGAATCACATGGAATATGAAAATAGATCCATTGGTAGAATATTTATTATGCTTAAACATTTTTTCCTGACATATGTGTGGAGTTGTCACTCAGTATTTTTGGAGCAGCTCTATTGCGGAATTTCTCACTGGGAATTTTCCAGTGGTATTATTTTTTGGGGGGAGAAATGCTGCATCAGATACCTGGGTGCTATATGGCAATTTGGAAATGCACATGTAGGAACTGAATGGTTTAATGAAAAAGCAAGCATTTATTCTCAAAATCTAACAATCAAATCATCCCTAAATCACTGATGTTTTGCCTTAGGAAATGGTTTTGATGGCAGTTTTCTACATTGCCTTGTGTTCCATTTCTCTGTGCTTCTTTTATGGATGGTGAATTATCACTTAAGCAGAGTGCAGGAACAGAAGGAAACTGAAGACAAACTTGGAACTACAGAAGATAAGGTTTAATGGTCAAAATGAATATGAACATCAGAAACAAATGGTTTAAAGCTTATGGTACTATCAATTTGATTGGAAGACAAATTGTTCTCTGTGAGTCCTTCCCCACTTGCAGTCTACACGCAATTTGCAATCAACAAGCACACAAAATCTATACCGAGTTAAACAATAAGCTGCTGTATTTGGAGTTTTATATATGCAGTTCTGCATTTGATTCAGAAAGAATTCTCTCTGATGGAATTATACACCTATTTTTGGAAAAAGATGATTTAATAATGTAAGCTAAGAAATAGGACTTTTATTAAAATGCTGATTAGGTCAACAAAGATATTTTCTTACTTGAGAACATCACACAGAGTATTCTATAGTGTGAACAGCCAGAAACAAGGACTAAATTTTAAGTGTTTTCCATTCACAGGGCAAACCTGTGTTCCAATCTTTTCACCAGTTTTTGATTCAACAAGAAAGGTTTTCCCTTGCAACTGAAATTTGTCTTGTGATCCCAGCTGAACCCAATATTGAAATACAGCTTTATTAACTGTAGTAATTTATATTGTATAATTTTTTTTTTTTTCACTGCGTAGTAATATCTATGCTAAAGCTTAAAGAAGATTCTAACTGAGCCAGGTGAGGAAATCAGGAAAATCACTAGGTTTCACAGAATCAGAGAACAGTAGGGATTGGAGGGGATCTCTGGAGATAATCTAGTCTGACCCCCCTGCTAAAGCAGGTTCACCTAGATCAGGTTGCACAGGACTGTGTTCATATGGGTTTTGAAACTTCCAGAGGAGGCAATTCCACAAGCTCTCTGGGCAGCCTGTTCCAGTCCTCAGACACCCCCACAGTAAAGAATTTTTTCCGTATGTTTAGGTGGAACTTCCTTTGTTCAGGTTGTGTTCCTTTTCCTATCACAGAGCACCACTGGAAAGAGACTGGTCCCATCCTCTTGACACCTGCCCTTTAGATTTAGATTCATGAGCATTGATACTATACCTTCTCTGTCTTCTCCAGGCTAAACAGTCCCAGATCTCTCACCCTCTCTTCATAAGAGAGATGTTCCAGTCCCCTAATCAACTTTGTAGCGCTCTGAGGGACTCTCCAGTAGTTCCCTCTCTTGACCTGGGGAGCCCAGAACTGGACAGGGTACTCCAGATGTGGCCTCACAAGGACAGAGTAGAGGGGGAGGATGACCTGCCTTGACCTGCTGGCCATACTTTTTTTAATGTAGCACAGGATACCATTGGCCTTCTTGGCCACAAGGGCACATTGCTTAGCTTTACATCAGGATAAGGATTTGTGGCACTCACTCCAACCTACTGCCTGCACTGAAGTATGCTTCCCATCCAGATCCATCTGAGTGGATATACACCAGAATTCTCAGGGCCTTTTTCTGTAGGAAAGGTGGTTTTAGCTCTTAGGCAAGTCCCTAACCATTTTGGCAGAGACCTTGAGCACTTTTCTGAGCTGGAAGCATGGCTGCTACAAGTAGGATACAGGGCCCTTCCTCAGTAAAGTGCCTCACACCCTGTTGTCCATGCTTCTGGCCTCTAGTGCTTCCTAGGGATTGCTACCTGAGCTCCTGGTGGGTCTCTCTGCTCTTCCTTGGGGTTCCCTGGCTTCAGAAACACCCCTGTCCAACTCAGTCTAGCACTCAGACACAAAACTTACCATAGTCACTGCTGCTTTCTTCACTGACTGAGCATATCATGAGCAAACCAGCTCAGTTTGCTGAGTCCTTTTGTAAGTCTTTCCTTCTAGAAACATCAGAGAGATGTACTAGGCAAACAAGTAGATGTAAAAAGGGATTTAGTTCACTTGGATAGAGTTGCTTTCTATTAAATTAGGATTCTAGTACAAGCTACTAATGATTAACCAACCGATGATAAATTTGAAGGAGGAGGACACTCTCTTTAGAATTAAGCTGGAAAATATTAGTTAGCCAGGTGCATTATGAACAGTTCTAATCCAGTGGTAATGAGGGGGTATTCAGTTTGGAGGAGGCGTTAACAGAAACACAGTAGGTTTTCTAATTCTGTGGGAAAGAAGTCCATTAACTCCTCTTTATAAATCATCTCCCATTAAGGTTTATTCATAAAACCATAAATTATGTGTAAGTACATTCCACTAACAGCAGAAAAACTGTATCAAAACTGCAATTAATGGGATATCTTAAACATTTGAAAAAAACTTAGTGAACTCCCTGAGCCTATTGGCATTCTAGAATTTAAGCATATGGCCAAAAATATACAAATCTGTTTCCACATAAGCACTTCCAGTCATCTTTGTGTTTCCAGATAATAACACTATTTTTTCTTTTTGGTCCTACCCCCACAGACAGTTTGTGTCCCTTAAAAAAAGTTTCTGATCCCTTCTTAATTTTACTCCTTTGGCAGAGACATTCTAAAGGAATATGTTGACTTTTCCTTTCTTTCCAGAAGTCTTTTCTAACTCTCAAAACCACTGAAAAGCAGCAGGAATAGCATCCATCCTACCTTTATGCACTCTGGAGCCGACCAGCAACTGCTCTACAAGTCTTCACAGAATAACAAAAATAGTAAAGAACTATGAAAAAGACAATAAATAGTTTTTAAGTGACCTAGAAGATAGGCATCTTTCTCAAATGGCAAACACTACATTGCTGCAGGTTTTAAAAGTGCCAATAAAACCAAAGGAAACACAAAGTCCCCAAACTTCTATCTCTTTACTCAGTCACTGTTCTGTCAATGGTTTCCATCTGGATTCAAAAGTCCATGACTATTGTTTCTTAAAGTTTAAAAGATGACAGATATACTGTCTTCTAATCAAAGAACCTATTCACTAGATCATACACTAGAGTCAGAATAAATGTTTTACTGGTTTTATGTTTTTAAATGTAAAAATAAATTAATACCTAAAAATAATTTTCTCTTTCTTGGTATAAAATATTAATATAATAAAAATTAAACAAAGTACTTGAAAATCAATATTTATGATAAAAAGTTATTTGCTCATCTATGATAATAGTTTTGCTAAACTGAAAAATAGTCCCTTTAAAATTATGCCTTTAACTCAGTAATTTTTTTTCCATTGCTATTGATTAGAAGCAAAAAGTTACTGCTGTTCAGCACCCAAATTTAGCTAGTTAGATGCTTTTAATTTGCTTTTATACACAAAAGAAATACATGCACTAGATTTACAGAGAGATGAGTGGATTAAATATAATCTTGTTTAGAAGGACTGCATATTAGAAATCTACAGTGAATCCTGTGCTCTTCAAAGGAAGAGGGAGGGTCAGAATCTCTGTACATGGGAAGCAGGAAGCTTTTACAACTTCAAGCCAGGAAGATATTACGCTTCTGCAGGGTTTCCACCTCAGAACTACAGTAGTTAGTCAGGGAAAGGGTGCACAGGGCATGGCTGAGCAGGTGGGAATAAGTGAGCTATGGACCTTGCTAGGGAATGTAACTACAACTTCAGATATGTTTTTTTCTCCTTGGCTTTTTCCTTCATCTGACAGAAATGCTTGAACCAAGTAGTTCTGTCATTGTGAAAAGAGCTCCTTGTGCAGCTTCTGTTGACAGTGTTGCCTTGAGCTTAAAATGCTTGTGAAACTGCAGTTTTAGATGAATGTTCCTTAGCTCTGTGGTCTATGAATATTTGATGAGGCTGATTTTTACAGGGTCCTTCTGACCTCTCTTTCTTATAAATAACTGCAGAAAAAAAAAAAATCCAATGATTCATATAGCTGTACTTGATTTTGTTGTAGGTATTATCTTCCTAGATCATGCATTTTCTATAGAGTCTGTCAGAAGAAGGAATGTGGCTGGATGTGTCCTGGAAAACACAACACATCCTGACCTTTCATGCTGCTCTATTTTATTGAATGTCTTTACTGATCTGTCCTGACAGCTCTGGACTCCATGGGACAGTGCCACACAATTCCCACACTCTGTTAGAGGAGTATGAAACAGGCACTAGTATGAAATGATCATGTTATCAAATCAGGATGCAGTCTATTACAACGGGAAAAGTTCTTTAACTTGAGGGTGACAGATCACTGGAATGGGCTGCCCAAGAGAGGTGGTGGAGGTCCCATCCCTGGAGACATTCAAGGCCAGGTTTGATGAGGCTCTGAGCAGCCTGACCTAGTTAGAGATGTCCCTGCTTATTGCAGAGGGTGGAATAGATGACCTTTGGAGGTCCCTTCCAACCCAATACATTCTGTGATTCCATGATTCTATACCTGGTTTAGTATCTAAGAATTCTTGTTATATTTAGGCACTTTGATGGTTTATTGCTGTGCAGAAAAAAATATTTTCTCCTATAGAAAAGTCATCAAGTCAGATTCCATTTATCCACCTGCTTTCATGTGCATTGTTATGTTAGTTATTCTGATCTTGTACCAAGGCATTATATGCACATATTCTCACTTTTCTGAAAAAACTCTCATTGTCAGATTTGCAAGCCATTTCAGAACTCTTAGCAATCTACAGAAGCAACAGTATCTCTAGCAAAAAAATATATTAATTGCTCTAGCACTGTTTTCCCAAGAGTTCTTTCCCTTGTCTGAGCAAACAACTGCATGGCAGCTCACTTGCAATGATTTTTGACTACAAAGTAGTCAGGTAAGAATTTTTAATATATATAGTTTATGACTTTGTAATTTCCAGACTTTTTTCATTTTTCCTTGCACAAGTGAAGAACATCCTTCACATGAGAAATCTATTTTCTCCCAGAAGGTTTCATCAGACCTGGAGATAGACTAGGTTGCAAAGGTAGAAACCTTCTTCTGATAAAGTTATATCCCAGGATGTACATACATGGAGGGGACTGTCCTTCCTATGCATCACCCTTTGAATAGTATGGGATATGAAAGTCTTTCTCTTCCTGTCCTTACAGATCTTTGCTGATTCATTCATCCTTTATCCCACCTTCATCCTTCAAACCTCTCAGAAACCTCCTGTACCATACTGTCCAGCTAAGCTGCACTATCTCTTAGTGGTACCTGCATCATATCCTGCAAGGGGACCTAGAGGTCCCTTCTGGTCTAAACCATTCTATGATTCCATGATCTGTAAGGTTCCTTCCAAACCAAACTATTCTAGGGGGATACTGGCAAGTAGTTGCCAGAAACCATTACCCAGAAAGAGGTAATATCTTAGTTTATGTTGCTGACCTCAGAAGCAGCTGCAACTCAAATCTCTTTTGTGAATGTGACACATTAAGTGGGCATTTTCCCGAAGCACCATGTGGGTGTACTGGTTATTCAATACAAAGGCACAGAAATCACATTTCTTTTTGATTTGAAGTAATTTACTTCAGAACTTCTAAAATTATTTGCTTTGAGATTTCAAAAACTTGTTCTCAATCTTTTTTTTACTTGATCAAAAATAGGGTATGAATACGAACACAACCTGTGTTTTCTCAAATACTTCACCAAAAAAAGCCAACAAGCCCCCAGTGTATTATGCTCTACTGCTTATCACAGCACTGGACTGTGTCTAGCCATCCCAGTTTAAAGACTTATGTGTCCCTTTCTTTTCCCATTTGTTAGGCTGACCTCATTTTATCACTCGTCCATAATATCTTTATGGCTGTTAAACAGATGAGTCTTCCATTTCACTGAATCTTCCCTACTTATTTAACTTTTGTGCATTCGTTTTGCAGCTAGTATTTTTTAGATTATGCTGTTGATCACTGTTTATTTTTTCAAGGTTCCATTGTCTTTTACCTAATAAATTTAGAAATAATTTTTTAAAAGGTAGATTTTTATTAAATCCTCAATTTGTGAAATCCCAGGGCAATCATCAGGGACAATCAGCAGCATCTGCCACAGAAAGGGCAAACTGTTCTCTCTAGTACAGGGCAAAATGGCCTTTGTAATGCATTTTAGCAAAGACTTTACTCCTAATGCACTAGCTTACTGAGGCGTGCAAAAGTCATTTCCACATTAATCTATACCCGAAAAGGCTTCTCTGATAAGACTTGGCCTCAGTCAGTAAATCCTTCTCAGCTCATCTTAGTACTACTGCCAGGCTAATTGCACAAGCAACAATCACATATCTAACCAGGGGATTGACTTAATTTTAAGCTCCTGTTGGAGCTATACTGTTGCACTATTCAGTGCTGATTTTCTGTATCTAGAGCATTTCATATAAACTTCTGTGCTCAGTTTTTGCTGACTTTATTTCTAATAAAAATGAAGCATTTGCTCCCCTTCCACATACATACAAATGCACCTCCAATCATTAATGTTAAACCCCTGTCCATCTGTCAATGTTAGCAAAGTTAATATTCTTTATAGCAATTCCCTTCTAAATCACTTCACCACAATCACTCTGTGCATGAGAAGAGCAGCAGATTAAAATGACTTTTCAAACTGGTGTTAGACATAAATGCAAAAGCTTTGACTAAAGTTAATCTACATCTTTAGATACAGTTCACTGAAATGAGGATTTGTAATATTTCTGCAGATGACTTTTCCCTCTGATACAGACTGCAGCAGTCTCTATGTTACAGGAAGAGACTCAAAGCATGAGATGCGTTTGATTCTGAAAATATAAGTTAGTAGGAAGAAAGGCCTTTGTGTGTAATAAACAGGGTGCTGAGTTTAAAATCACAATAATCTTAGCATTGTGATCCTTGGGCACAGGGCAGTTCCCTTCTTCCTCTCAACAGAGCATTGCAGAATTCTAGTATCAGAAAATGAAACCATTTAACATCTTCCAAAATATTGTGATCAGTATCATAGACACAGAGAATTTATTTTCTCTCTTTTTTTTTTTCTTTTTTTAAATATATATTTATACATTTAGGTCATGTCTGTAATCTTCTCTCCACAAGCATGAAGACACTGAAAAAATAAACAAAACAGTGGAAATGTACTGATAATCATTCAACTCCTGTGGAGGAGTTTAAGGAAAAACAGCAAATAGATCAAGATAAAGATGAACTCACAAAGGCTGCAACAATGATTCCTCTTAAGCTTGCCAGCTCTGCCAGTTGGTGTGTGGGTGGGAAAGCCAGAGACCCCACCTTCCTGTGCCAGAGGATGTGCCTGCAGGGACTACAGCCCTGGCTAGGACAAAACACAACTTCTTGCATCCTAGGTCCATGGGCAAATTGTTACCATCGTATCCTCAGAGCCTGCAATATTCTAACCAAGGAATAAACAAAATGCAGACTGTGCCTGCTATGTGTTCAGATGACAAACCACTTCATCTGAACCTTCACAGCATTCTCCATCAGGCTGAAGGCCTGTCTGGCTTTCTTATTGGACTCAAGCTCCCCTGCTAAATCTTGTCTAAGGAAATTACAGCAAGCCATCATAAACATTTTATTATCCCTATGTATTTTCACAATATCTGACACAAAAGATTTCGTTAAGAACATTATACAAGACAATGTAGTTTAGGATATCTTGATAATTGAGCCTGTCCAAGAATTGGCTGGACTGGCCACCCCCTGAAGGGCAGGAGAGCCTCAAATGCTCATATGGATGCACAAGAAACTTCCCTGGCCACGCAGGATCTAAATATCATTGCTGATAGAAGATATTCCTCATCACTACAATTCTAGACCTAATGAAGTTACCAAATGGTTGATGTTTGTGAACTATTACCCAGATAAATGTGATTTCTAGCTAACATTATTACATTGTCTAATGAATAATATAGAAGCAGGAAGGCAAGACCAGACAAAATAAGCAATTATTTTGCCTAACAAAATATTGCATGCTGCAATAATTTCAGAACAAAAATTGTCAGTCTGCCTTTTTCCTGCAGTTCTATAGTGGGACTGTTGATTATAACTGAAATATAGCTTTGAAAACAGATCTACAGAACTCAGAACTGATAATAAATTAATGTGATTAACATAAATATAGAATAAATATTAATAGAAAGAAATATCAGGGCACAGGATTTCATGCTATATAGACTCAGGAGCTGAAATATTTAACTGATTTAATTTCTACAATTCAAATATTATTTTCTCATCTACTACTTATTTTTCATAGCTCCTCACCTTCACTGCTTTTCATTCCTATACATAGAGCATATATTTTCAGGTTTTGCTTTACTACTTAAAAATATGTTTCACAGGTTGAGTACAACTATAACTGATACAGATGCTCATATGCATGTCTCTTCTAAAAAAATACAGGCTTTCTCCACAAGAAAAGGTATTTGTCTTTTATTCAGGGTGAAGCATACATGCCATCCTATACAACCATTGTGTGTTGGCCACATTTCACAAGGTAATTTGAATTCTTTTGCAGAAGAATGTTTGTCTCAGCAATACCAACTCTTAAAATCAAGTTCTACCCTCCACAGAGCATACACAGAGAAACAGTAATCCACACACACAGAGCATTCCCATGTTCCCCTCAGCTAAAGCAAGCCACTAGAACAAGTTGGTCAGGACTACATGCAGATGGCTTTTGAGTATCTCCAACACTGGAGACTCCACAACCCCTGTGAGCAAGCTGTAGCAGTGCTTGGTCACTTTCACAATTTAAAAAAAGTGTTTTCTTATGTTCACGTGGAACCTCTTGTCTTTCATTTGTGACTATTGTCCTTGGTCCTGTGCCTGGGCACCACTGGAAAAAATCCTGGCTCTGAATTCTATGAATATCATAGATACTACTAAGCTCCATTTTGAGTTTTCTCTTCTCTAGGCTTTCTCTTCTCAGCCTTTCTTGAGAGAAGAGAAACTCTAGTCCCTTCATGATCTTTGGGGCTCTTGAATGGACTTTCTACAGTATGTCAATATTTCTCTTGTACTGATTTGTTCAACAGCAGGTGGAGTATTCCAAGTGTGCTCTCACCAGTGCTGAGTAGAAGGGAAGGATCACTTTCCTCATATCTCATATTCTTCTGGGGAAGACTTTTTTTAAATACTAGCAAGGAAGAATAATAGTAAAGATGCAAACAGGCAGTTCAAATGTGCAGTTGGAATTTCAAAGGCTTGACTGTTTTCTTCTCTTTTGACTACAGGCTGATAAACTGGGAAAAGCAGCTCCCAAGCTAAACTAAGACTCGACAGAGCCTTTTGTAACTGAGACAAATTTAAGGCATACTAAAGGAAAGCAGCCAGCTCCCAGTAAAGATAAGCCAAGAATAAATTTATTATTCTGTTGTTGAGAAATGCACCTTGCAAGTGGAACTGAGTATTAGTTCAGCTGAAATGTATTCTAACAGGATAGGAGAAGGGCTTGCCACACAGCACACACTGTTCCAATACACAAAGAATACCTAGGAGCCTGGCTAAAATAAGAAAAGATTCATATCAAGCAACTGACTAGATAAACAAACATTGTAGGGTGCTGCAGAACAGCGTAACCATATTAAAATATAGATACACTCTGTAAAACTTGCATGCTGGAACTCCATTTCCATCTCCCATTGCTTTGTGTATATTCCATCTCCCATCACTTTGTGTGTAAAGGGTTTCCTTATAGAGCACAGCCAGTGGCAGCAAAGGGAGACCTGATCCTTGTAAATGACACTCCTTGGAGGAGAGGAGAAGCTTTCTGTATTTCTAAAACCAGTAGTACAAATATTCTCACCTCCTACTCTTTTCCGCAGGAATTCCCTCCTTTCCCATCCTTTTGTCTCTGTTCTTTTGCTCTGCTCTAGGTCTTCATGCTCAGCAGTGAGAGCCTGGATGTGGAAAACAGGCAACAGAGGAAGTTAGAAGGGGACAGAGAGGCCACGTGCACTGGTGGCAATGTAGACATGGGGAGGGCATGAGGTCTTATTATGTTTGCACAGCCTATTAATTATTGATACATTTCATAAGACAATTGCATTGTTTCATGCTTCTCCCTCTGTATTAGTTCCTTCAACCTTGTACTTCAGAGCAGTTGTGTTTTTCAGTGTTCTGTTTTAAAAATGGAACATGTCTTCAGATTAGCAGATATCCACATGGAAACCCAGCATGGTTTCAGGAGGTCTGGAAAGCCCTATGGGAAAGCAATGTTAAAATTTGGGGATTTTTTCTTTGTGTTCAATTAAATTCCCTTCTTAGAAGTTTAATATAACCCTTTCTTCTTTGCCATGATCATCCCATGAACAAACAGTATCTGTGATATTTCATATGTTGTCCTTTCTAGCTATAATAACTTTATATTTCTGTGATGATTAACCCCCTGGAGTCTTCTCAGTGACCTTAGCAATGCTGGAGGTGCTCAGCATTATCTTGTCAATCAAAGTAAATCCATTTACGAACCTCAACATAACTTTACGACCTTGGCTTCAGACACTTGGGCTTGAAACCTTGTCCTGGTCTGAGCAAGAATGGAACTAATTCTGTTCAGTGATTTTAATTTTCAGTCCAGTACCTCCTGACAGCACTTGCTGATGTTAACAGAAGATTTTCAGAGAGGGTGTTTATTTCCACTCATTTCAATATAGCTAGCTACACATTCAGAAAAGGCTAAATAGGAATCCAAGCTAATTAAAAGTATAAAAAGCAGTGGCTCTTATACTTCCTTAAATACCAGATCTCAGATCTCCAAAAGTACTTCAACACCTGCTCTGACTTCCTAGTGCCCAGCAACATATAGGCTCATCTAATATTGTGTTTCTGGCAACTAGTTCCAGAAAAAAAAAAGTGCCATGAGATGCCATCAGTGGTGGCATCAAGACTTCCAGACCATTCCAGGGATAAAATCAGCTTAAAGCAGCTACAGTGGATTAGGAACCTTCACACAGTGAACACATTTTTGTGTGAAAGAACTCTAGAAACAGCTTTAGAACTCAGTCCTCATGCCACTCAGCTACACTTGTGAAATCTGCCAAAGTGATGAGTTTCTCTCTGTGTAGAAGTGGGGAATGGGGCTCTGGGTGTAGGAAAAGCTGCCTCTAGAGGAGGTTTGTCTAGCATAGGTAACTGGCTAGTTGGCATATGTTCTATAAAACATTCTAGGTGTTCTGAAATTGTGTTTGCAAGGAACCCAACAAAAGTTCTCTGCTTCTTCATGTTGGGTCATTTTCTGCTATTGTTATACATCATAATTTGGTTAAAATTTCTCATTAGAAAACCAGGAAAAGTCTAGATTTCTAATCCTTATCTACTGAATGTATGGATGGATGTGTATATGTTGCTAGATGTGACAGCTATAGTCAAAAATTCTTAAAGCCAGGAATATTTGATGGCTGCCTATTGACTCCAGTGTAACTATTTGGTAGAACTTACTACCATGAACTGCAGTCTTAGCAGCTGGAAGTGTTTTTTCATCCTGATAATAAAGACTGAAACTGAGGTATGTGGAGATGGCTCTTGCGATTACATTGCTGTTGGCACTACAAAGGAAAGTACTATTTGACAGATTAACTATACAGGCTGCCTCAAAAAGCTTATACAAAGTGTATTAGTATTTAATATTTCTCTCTGGTGGTTCTTTGAGGTTCCAACCAGGACTGTAAGGGTCTTGAAAATAATTTTTTGAGAAAGTATATGCACAAATGAGGGGAATATCTGTGTATTATGACGACAATCACATTAGATAGGAAATGAAAAAAGAACCCAAAGACAGCAACAGTAGTGCAACATCACTTAGCAGATCAGATCTAAATTCTGAAGCAGTATCAAGATATTCAGAGCACTTGCAGAGTTCATTCTCCTGAACTAGAAACTTCCAAAGTTTGAAACATCTACTTGGTATTGTTTTAACATCAAACATATTTAATTGGCCCAGAGATAGAGATATATGAGTTCTCCACCACCTATTAATTTTTCTGGAGAGCATTACAGTATGTGCATTATGTGCCATATGAGACATCTCAAGCAGAAGACAACACAGGAATGGGAAAAATGTTATTAGGTTCCACCCCAGAACTGCACATTAGTTCTATTAAATCTCCAGATAGATGAATATTTTTTTTGTAACAGTTATTTAGAATAGATGCTATCCTTCTCAGAGATGACAATGCAGAGTAAATGTCTTAGGATGTACATCACATACAGACTTTTCTGCCTTCTCATAACTAAAGGAGACTGTGTGTAGCCTGTGGCATACACTAAGTCTATTTTTGTTGTAGGTGGCTCTGTGAATTCAAACCTCTTAGGATATGAAGTTATGCCTATTACATTACAAATTTACATGGTTATACCTATGTACTCTACATATACTCTATATCTGAGAAGGCCTTAATGTATGGATAGACATCATAATGCTGAAACAGTTCTGTCAAACATCACTGGCTAACATTCCTGTCCCAACCAATCACTAGTTCTGAAAGGCTCCTGATAAATGTTCTCTGAATGTTCTTCACAGCTGCTCTACTCTAAATCAGGGCACAAAAAATCTGTGCAAGAGAGGAGTAGCTAGAAATTAAATTTCTTCTCCTCCTGATCGTGCACTTTGCATGAACCCAGATCTTGTTCATAACCTACTCTGATCTAGATCAGGATGATTTAAAAAAGAAAAAGCTGTTTCAGACTGAAGAGTCAGTAACAGAAAATTTTCCATGTTATTTTTAACTTCACCTGAGTCATACTTTTAAAATAGCAACACATTCATGATGTGTCTTAACCATTACTATGAAATTAAAATTAACCTAAAACCAGGAGATAACTTTTATGTCTGAGATATTTATAACTTTATTGAGTTTTCTGTTTTGTTTTAAATTCTGTAACCTAAGAAAATAATCTGTGGATGAAAGCAAGGAATACCAGAGCCCAATTACAAAACTGAAAACTATGATGTGAATCACAACCAAATTAATGTCACATTGTCAATAAGTTCATAGCTCTTAAGTAAGCAAACTTTACTTACAGTGAACCAAATAAACAGAGACACATTTGTTGTGGGTGTTTATTTCTGCAAATCTGTGCTGGGTATTCTATTATCATCATATTTTTCATATTATTCTGCATCACTGCCTTCTTCATCTCTGATTATAGAAAGTTAAGAGGGCTGCTCATGACTGAACACAGAATAATATTTAATCTATTTATTCCAAATTTGCATAGGATTTTATACTTCTGTTCTCCTGTGCAATGAATTTGAGGAAGAATGTTGAAAAGCCTGTTCAAGATTAAATGCCTTTTCAGTTTCTTTATCACCAGTAATGAATCTTTGCAAACTTCATGGGGTAAGACAGGAATATGAGCAACCATATGTACTTTTTTTTCTCTTTCTAAATGTATACATATACATACTATATATTTATTATACATGCTGTAACATGTGTGCATAGATGTATGCAAGTGAGTGTTTATGCATGGGGGGGGGGAATTAGCATTATTTCAGAATGAATATTAAGTTCCTCAAACTTGAAAAGTTAAGATATTTCCTCAGTTATTGACTAAATCACAATGCACACCTTGAGTATGATTTTCCAATGTTCTTGGTATCAGTTTAAATCTGTTCCTGTGAAAGCTAATAAATTTCCAAAAGCTGACATAAGCCCCTTTATACTTGTAACATATAAAGTAGAATGCAGTAGAAATGTACAATATTGATTGAAAGATATTTTTTTTCTTAAAAGGTTAAAAATCTTTACACCATCAGAATGGCCATAAGATTAAAATGAGAAAAAATCCCCAAGAAAAACAACCTCTTCCAACCCCAGGCTCACACAAAAATACTATAAATGTTCATGGCTAGATTAGATCTTTGATTAAATCAGCAATGTGTCTGACTTCAATTAGGTTGGTTGTGAACTCTAAACATTTTATTAATGGTGTCATTTCTATGGAACATATTTCTTTTAAAATCTGAAAGGAACTAAACTGAAGCTATTTGGTTTTAAAATTTGCAAGCCATTCTCACCATCAACCTCCAGAAAATTAACAAACCCAGCACGTACAACGGGCAAATCCAACCTTATGTGAGCCTGACTGAAATCTAGGAAATCTAACCAACATTCTTTCAACTGAGAACACATTTTCAAAAGCATTTTAGGTGTTCCAGGTTCTCGGTGCTGAATTAGAGCCACAGACAGTGAAGGTAGGACTGCAGTGGGCAGTAGGAATCCAGCATGCTCAAGGGACAACCATACAGAAGATGTTCCATCACAAGCACCACCAGCAAGAGTCAAAAGCTTCTCTTGAGTGCAAATGGCTCGTAGTATTTTTCTGCCTTAATGCCACAGGAGAAATTTTGTCATTGTTCAGCTTTTAAGCTCATGTAAAAAGTATACCATTAATGAACTGAATAAAAGGAATTACAAAAGTATTAAAAAAAGTAAAAGGGTAGGAGTAGAATCTCAGTAATGTTTTCTTTTTTATATAAAGATCCACTTCAGGCCGTTGAGTAAATATCCAAGTGCAATATTAAGAATGGCTTTTTCTATCGTGCAGTTCTTCATAGTGGAAAAGATGGTTCAATACTCAAATCCCAAGTCAGTTGCTGTCATTAAAGGATCTCCCTTTTTGCTTTTGATAAAATAGACCCTTTTCCATCTGGGGGTTGTATGAGCTCAAGTCAATGAACCAAAATTGGTTCCAACACACCAATTTTGGTTCATTGATTTCCAGGCCAACATTCCTTTTATTTACTAGACAAAATCTCACAATCTGTCCATAATATCTGTAGCCCTTTTTGTTTGAATTTATTTCAAAGCTTTTGTCTTCTTTTCATTCCTCTCTCATCAGGATTTGTTTCAGCTTCTCACAGCTGAACCCTCACATAAGAGGTATTTTGGGGGTACACATACTGCAAGTCATAAACTATATTGAACTTGTGTTGCAAGAAAAAGCTTCTACTACTTAGGAAAAAAAATATATAAATAGGTAGCCATGGTAGGTTTTTATATTTTACGATGAAATGAAATAAAGTTTTATGCACAACCAAGAAAGACTAAACTTAGTACTTCTAAGACTAGTACTGAGAAAAGGCACATTCTTAAATTTGGTATGTTCTAGATTTGCAGGAGCACACTTAATATTTCTTTAACTGAAAGGCATAATTGGAACCAAGTCACATAGTTCAAATGTATATTTTGCTGAGCTTACACTTTATTAATGTCATGTCAAGCTAAATGAATAATACTACTTTTCTGAGAACACAAATGGATATTTTTTCCTATTATGATGGCACAATGTTAAAGATGAGAAGTCAAGAAAAAGTCTTTTTATTTTTAGTATTATTTTAGGTTTTCATATTTAAAAATTTACTATTCCTTTGCACTATCATGGAAAATGTAACCCAGAATCATTGGAGTTGTAAGGGACCTCCAGAGATCACCAAGTCCAACCCCCCACTGAAGCAGGTTTCTCTAGAGAACATGACACAGGATCACATCCAGGTAGGTTTTGAATGTCTCCAGAGAAGGAGAATCCACGATCTCCTTGGGCAGCCTGTTCCAGGGCTTCATCAACCTCACAGGAAAGAATTTTTTCCTTATATTTAGATGGAACCTCATGTGTTCCAGCTGATGGCCCTCACCCCTTGTTCTGTCACTGGGACCACTGAAAAGAGTCCTTCCTCATCCTTCCTGCACCCAGCCTTTAGATATTGACAGACACTGGTAAGGTGTCCTCTCAGCTCTTCTCCAGGCTAAATAATTCCAGATCTCTCAACCTTTCCTTATAAGAGAGGTTCCAGTCCCCAGTCATCTTCCTTGCCCTCCACTAGGCTCTCTCCAGTAGTTCCTTACCTCTCTTGAACTGGGGAGGTCAGAACTTTACATGGCAATGCTGATGTGGCCTCACCAGGGCAGAATAGAGGGGGAGGATGACATCCCTTGACCTACTGATCACACTCTTCCTGATGTGCCCTAGGATGCCATTGGCCTTCTTGCCTGCAAGAGCACATTGCTGGCTCATGGTTAACTTATGTCTACCAGAGTCCCAGCTCCTTCTCCTCATGGCTGCTTTCCAGCAGATCTACTCCTAACCCGTACTGCTGCAGGGATTGTTCCTCCCCAGGTGCAGGACTCTACATTTGCCCTTGCTGAACCACATTAAGTTCTGCTCTGGCCAAGTCTCCAGCCTGTCCAGGTCACTCTGGACGGCAGCACAGCCCTCTAGTGTGTCAGACACTCCTCCCAGTTCTGTGTTACCAGCGAACTCACTGAGGGTACACTCGGTCCCCTCGCCTAGGTCATTGATAACTAGGTTACAGACCGGACCCAGGGCTGAACCAAGGCTGAACTCGACCCTGCACCACCAATCACCACCCTGTGAGCTCTGCCACTCAACCGGCACTCGGTCCACCCCGCTGCCCTCTCATCTGACCCACACTGCCTGGGCTTCCTACCGAGGACGTTGCGGGAGACGCGGCCAGAAGCTTCTCTGCAGCCGAGGTCGGTGCCACCGACCGCACCTCCCGCAGCGCACGAGCCGCTGCAGCGCGAGAGCTCCGCGCCCTTCCCTCGCGCCAGGCTCCGCGCCACGCGCTCCCGGCTGCTCGCGCTCCCCAGCGCAGCGTTGGGCGGCGGTTCCGCTCCGCCCGGGCAGCCCCCGGCCCCGGGGAGCCGCTCTCCCGACTGCCGAAAGCCCCCAGATTGCCAAAGGAGACCCAAAGCGCCCTTTGCCGCCCCTGTGTGTCCCGACTGCCCCGCCCCGGGGCGCACTCACCCCGGCGGAGCCGGGCCCTCGGCGAGTGCGCGCCCTCGCGTGCGAACTGCCCCGCGTGCCCCTCCGCGCCCCGGGGCCGCCCCTCGCCCCTGCCCAGGGGCTTCTG
>JAOEGS010017988.1:0-27480 GCA_025447755.1 Corythornis vintsioides | reverse complement strand
CAGCTGCCGGCCCCCGGCACAGCACAGCCGCTCTCCCGGCTCTGCCCGGCTCCGGAAAGCCCCAGAAACAGCCCCTCTGATATCAGAAATGTCTTTTAATTTTGTGGCTTGCATGTTCTTTTTTTTTAAAAAGCTAAAAGGCTAGAAAAAAATGAGTGAGGCAACAGAAATTATCTCAGATTCCATTTTAAATTACCATGTATAGCTGAATTTAGTTCCTAAACGTTATCTGGTTTGCTATGTCCTGTTTTGTTGTTTCAAAATAACATCAGAATAAATTAATATTCTGGTTCAGTTATTTAAGAGTCATTAGTTTTTAAGAAAATATGGAAGTAACAAAAGGCAAGTGATCATAAATTAATAAACTTGAAAATACATATCTCAAAGGATAAGAAAGATACAGGCATCTGATAATACATTCATCTTTCTAAGAAAAAAAAAAAAAAGGCTCAGTTCATTACTTTGTTTAGCTAGGAATGCTACACCAAATGGAAGAATTCAATTTCTGATTGTTGTTCCCCTGTGTTGGAAAACTTCTATTTCACATTCTGGCTTTTCACATTCTGGTGTTTAACCAGAGAGAAAATGTAGTTTATGTACCTTGCATTTTGAAAAACTGTATGGGTTTCTGCATGCTTATTAAAATAGATGTCTTCACAGGGATGATAAATGTGCATCTCCCATACATTCCATTGGACCATATGTCTTTCTTTCTTCCATTACATTCATCCTTCTACCTTTCCTTTTCATCCTGACATGATATAAAGAAACCAGAAGTTAATGGGAGGTCTTTCAAGTTTTCATTGACCTCAAGGATGGGACCCTTAAGTGGTATTGAAGAACTGTATGTCTTCTGCTTTTACTTCATACACAGCATCTGAGCCCTACATTATAAATACAACTTCATTTTAGTGAGTGTGCCTGCTGAATTTGCTTAGCACCTCTGGCTAAGGCAATCTAAACTTACTTTTAAATAGTACAGTGAAATGAGTTACAAAAATAAGCACAACGAAAGAAATAAGAAGAGTACAAACAAGGTTTATGAAAGGACAGGTGAAACAGAAGTAATGCAAGGACAGAAGAGATGACTGTTTGGTTAATGAGTTGCTGAAAATAAATGAGCTTTTGGAAGAGATTTGAAAGAGCACATTGATGTAAGAGAATGAATTGAAAATGGGAGCTTATTGCAGAACAGAAAGAAAGAAAAGAAAGAGTGTGTGAAGTCAGTGAGGATGAGAGAATTAAAATTGCCTTTATGTTCTTGCTTTTTGCATCTCAACAAACAACATTCAGCAATCAAAGGTTAATAACAAGCAACTTGTCATAATTGCATAGCTCTCCTCCCAAAATGGCACAGCAGCAGCAAGGCAAAACATTCACACTTGCCAGCTACGACATGCCTTCATAATTCCAAAGTATTACTGAGAAAGCTAGAAATAGATTAATAGAGAGCATAGCAAATGGAAAGAATGATAAATAGGCAGACCACAGACTATAACCAAAACCTGCCCAGAAAGAATGACATAAAAGGAAAGGTTCACTGCTGTTCCATGAACTCTGACAGCATACTGAGAAAGCTGTTAATGTGCAAGACAGTGGCTACAAACACTGAATTTCTTTAGGTAATTTGTTTAGTTACTGCAAATTTCTCAAACCTGCATCAGCCTGTTTTCCTGACAGTAACATATTTGCCATTGTGGGCACTGTAGCTGAGCAAGGATGAGGGTGATTCCAGCACCTCTTTCATCATCAACAGAATTGTCACACACTTGTTGATTATAGAGCAATCAACAGGAATTAATTCCAGTAATACCTGAAACAGAAAAAACACAGCTTGGTGTTTCTGATATAGACCTGACCTTGTTACAAACAGTTTCACCAATGCTACATACTTCTTACATCAAATCTGCATACATCTTATGTGAAAATCAATCATGGACCATAAATGGCATAATAAGGTTTTTTTTTCTTTTCAGTGTTGCTCTCAGTTTTATGCTTGAAATCTGAGGTGGAAAAAAAAAATCAAGGAAACATGGTAAGCAAAGACAACTGAAGTGGTAAAGACCCCATGTGTAAACAACTGCCATGCAGCACGGAGCACCAAACACAAGATGTATAAGATGCAGATCATGTATTTTGTACAGAGGGAGAAAAATAACTTAAGCATCACTGCATTTCAGATCTCTTTTCCAAGAGAAATGTATCCCCAAGATTTCTGGGTAGATGTTGAAGTGTTTAGGGCAAGATAAAATGATAATAATTATAAATTGTGAAAAAAAAAAAAGTAAAAAAATTATTAATTTAACATTGTGTCCTGTTAGAAAGATGTAGTGCTTCTAAAAGTTGTTAAATACATTAATTTCTTTAGATCACTTCTCTTAATAAGGGAAATGGGTTTCTGATTAGCTGTATGTAATATTTCAATTTCCCCTGGAAAGATCATTTTTATTTGCCTTCCTGATATTAAACTTTGATTTTCTTGATGCAGTGATGAATTTCCTGGATTGTTGCCTTACAAGCATTTAAAATCTAACAAAAGAGAATAAGCAGGGCTTTATAGTGTAATTATTATTTTCTAGGACAGAAGTATTACTTCCTAAACCCCATTAAGACATCAATAGGGGTACAGTAGCCCAAGACTCAAATCCTGACAATGCAATAAAGCAAGCTGATGTATTTTTCTTCTTCTCTCTACTTAAAGAAAGGATGTTTTAAGATAGCAAATATTGCAGGAATTCCTCAGTCTGGTTCTGCCTGGAGCAAGGAGAGAAGCTGTCCAGCATTCTTAACCAATCCAATCCCTCTTCATAACATCTTGCCCCTTCTGTGCCCCACCAGAACAGGTCTGTCATTTCAGATGCCTTCTCTCAGGGGCTAGCATGTACAACAGTGTCATGAGCTCCTTGCCTGAGCTGAGCCCAAGTGAAGCTGGAGGATAAACATTGAGAATCATTCTCCCTTAGGGAACTAGTCAGTCATTTGCAGAAGGCTTCATACCCTGCCCACTGCTAAGGCCAAGAGTTGGATTTTAAAAAACAGAAGCAAGAATTTTCTCTCCCTTAGGACCAAAAATCACACAATTAAGTCCTTGGTCTACTGGTGTCATGAGTAAAACTCCCATTACTTCAAACTGAGCCAGAATTTCACACCTTGTCCCAGAAAACAGAAAATCCAGAAAAGGGCACAGCATCAACCACTGGCAACTCAAGTCTGCCCATAAGAAAGTCTGAACAGTTACAGTGACATGCAAGGTAACCAGGATAGGCAAGCAGGTAAAAAGGCAAATTGATCCTGCAGAGGTTCCGTTTAAATGCAGTTTCATCCAGAGCAAAGAAAACTCAGACTGCATATGATTATATATTTTCATAAGCACTATAATAATTCATGATGAAATTTTCCTCTAGAATGTAGCAGGTCAGGCTAGCTCATTGTAGAGAATGATAAATCCTTTTGTGTGTGTGTGATTCTGGGCACCAGTGTCACAGTGTCAGTATGAGAACGGAAGAAAATTGTGGTATCCTGTTCACTCATTTCAAGATTTTCTAGGAAGTCTATCTTCTTTCTTTATCTTTTTTTTTAATTTACAAATAAATATAATTTCTCATCATATTCTCCTGTTTGAATTTTTATTCTTTTATTCAATATTTACAGTGATGCTTTCATTCTACATACAGCTTACATTATATTTCGTTAAATAGTGATGGGAAAACTCCAATTTTCCAGACCTATACATTGGTTAAATTGCTTCCTTATGCTCAAAATAAAGCTATAGAATAGAATAGAATAGAATAGAAACCCTGGCTGAAATTCCTCTAGCAAAACTCAAGACTCAGTAGGAGTAGCAGAGCTGGTGGATCAGGTGGTGGCAGAGGTTGGGCAGGGTCCCTGAAGTCACCCCTTGCACCAGGGAGGCGTGGGGGTGATGGGTGATGCCTGATGCAGGAGAGGCTAAATGGTGCTTAGGCACAGAGGATCCCCCTGCAGAAAGAAAGCTTTGCCATTTAAGTGAACAGGATTTAAGAGTACCTTCTTGTGCAGAGGCAGCTGTAACTGGTCTTGGGCTTTGGTCCAAGATACCCATTTTGTATACATAGTGAATGAGCAGCACTTGAGGACTCTGTAGTCTCTTAAGATACTGTTTTGCCAAGAAGAAATGCAATAAATAGGTTTTCCAGTCCAGTTAGGGCAGACACCTTAGTAATCACCTTTCCCAGGTGATTACTAAGGTTTTCCCAGATACATATATAAAAAAAAAAAGGCTGAGGGTTACTTGCAGTAAAATGGAGCAGACCAAGGATTGACTGTGAAGAAGAGCTCAGCTGGGAAGCAGAGGACAGAGGTGCAGCAGAGGGAAGGGAGAGATCATTTTACATGTCATTTTTATTTATTGATTGTAACTCATTTAATGCATAGGAACTTTAGAGAATATAAAATGTGGACAACATCCCCAGACCTGGTTGGGGACAATACACTTCTCACAAGCGATATTGAATAAAAATGATTATTTCTTGACATTTTCTCCCCTTCTTCAAATGTCAGGTTAATTTTTTCCAGGTTTTTACTTATTAATGTGGCAGATCCTATCCATCATGTCATACTTACTCTTATTTTGTCAGCAATTCAAGCCAGATTTATAACCCAAAGTAATCACATTAAATGGTCAGAAGCAAGGTAGCTTTAAAAATAGCTTGGGTTTAAAACTATGATTTACTCAAAGTTTTTACTAAAACTTATTTTATTGAAGCATTTTTTTATAGACACAACTACTTATCTGATGAGCTTTAGACATATTATCATAATCTTATCAAGAGTGATTTTCATGTCAGGAATTAAATATACAAATGGTCCATGAAAAAGTAAACTTCAGTAAAGCATTGTCTATTTATTATTCTTGTGGACCTCAATTATTTATAATATCTGTTCATATAATATTTATGTGTGTTAATCACAATTAATTGTAAGGTTTTATTTCTAACTATAGTTAATACGTCCACGTACCTACTTTTTTTCTGTAGTCTGAACACTCTTCTCATGACACTGCTGTGTGATATGACTTCATATCATAGTACCTGTCCTTTAGCAAATATTCACATTTGCTTTTTTTGATTTAATTTTAGAATGAAAGTTAATAACTAGATTTTCTGATTCTGACTTTCTCTCCAGAATACATCGGTGGCAATGGGAAAGACATTAAAGCTGTAGGTATTTGCTGCTTTTATTTCTGTGTCAGGAGACCAGCACTTACTAGCAGAATTATTTGCTGCACAGGGCTGAGAACTTAGCTGCTGTCCATTAGTTCTGTACTGATCTGATCTATCAGTCACTTAATTTATCATGATAGTTGTTAGCAGCTAGTTTTAAGTGTACTTTCATTTTTTTCTTCTGAAGCCGCTTTCTAACTATGCAACCAGGATGTCATATTTTTAACAGTGAAGCTGTGTTTAAAAAAAGGAAGAGAGATTTATAGAGTGATCTTTCAAAGTTATATTTTGCTCTGCATAAAAGAGGGTACTGACCTAGACGTATTGATGCACACAGTTTGATCCATCTTATGGCGAGTCTGGGGCACTGTTAACGTGCCAGGTCTATACAGAGGATGACTAAGCAATGCAATCACATTTCAACATGACAAATGAAATGTGTGGACTGCTGCATTTTCTTGAAATACTGGCAAAATCAAAGTGAGAAGTGTTATGGGGTTGTTTGTTCACCTTTGACACTTCACCTTATAGGTAGCTCTCCAGCTTCAGAGCCTAACGGGAGTGTTTATGTATCGGAGAAATAGAAAAATACAGTCAGCGTTCAGAATTTGGACAAAGTCCAGGTGCTTTTTGAGAGTCTTCATCTGAGGTGTGCAGGCAAAAAGAATCCTTGACTAATGAAAAAAGAGAAATCATTATCTGTCCCTACAGAAACTAAATCAGGGAAGAAAAAAAAAAAAAAGAAAAATTCCCCTCATGTAAAACCACTGTAATGTTACATAGTTAAATCATGGACTGCTAACATGCCATCTTACATAAATGATATATAGGACAGCTATATAGATCCAGCTGGAAAATAGAGCATGTCTGAACAGCTTTCACACCAGAAGGCACCAAAGTGCCATTGCAGATACAGATGTGTCCCAGGAGGTGACAGACTGGGACAAAGGGTTAAAGGAAAGACTCTACCCCTGCAGAGGATTACAATGCCCTGCTGATAACATTCAGATAGGGTCTAGAGTCCATATCACTAAAGACATAACAAGTGTGTAGACTGCTTAAATGACTTAGGAATGCATTTTTATATTATGGTGCCAGCCTGCTTCCCAGATCTTGTAATGCTTCATTGGTCTCCATGATTTCTGCCATAGTCAGCTGTTACATCAAAAGCTAAGCCTAAAATTTCTGTGTCTTTATGCATACCTAATGTGGGACATTTAGGTACTTTATAGAGGAAAAATAATAAAAAAAAAAAGGTTTTATAGCTAATCATGCTTAGGCTCCCAGCTTTGTCAGGGGTCAGCTGGCACAGAGTAGTCATTCATTCCCTGTTCTGCACTGCCCAGCATCATTAATTGTTAGCTCCTATTTACTGAACTTTTACAAAACAGGAAATTTTATCTTAAATTAATTTGTGCCACTAAAAGAAAATATGCCCAGATTTACAGTATAATAGACATTGTTTATTCTGTGCTTTTGCAATATATCTGATTTGTGGAGTAGCTCTTCCTCAAAGTTGATCAAAGCCTAGGGCAGCCCATTTTCCTTCCATTTGCTAATATGAGGGCACTTTTCTACAAAGAAGCCTTCTTCCCAGAATGTCATAATTGCACCAACCAGTTTCTTTTTATTATGCAGCATTTCCCCTCCGTGAATATATCGCTTCAATGAATTCACAAACCAGCTCTGTCTGGTTCAAATCCATGAACCTACACTTATGATAAGATAATTAATGCACACTCATCAAGCAGAACCATATTGAAAGTGCTGTGGGCAAATGTACAGTACAATAAATTTTGTTAAATGAAGATGATGTATTTTTAGAGGCATATCACTTCTCAGAGGGGTTTGTTCACTCATCCAGCCTCAGTGCACACCACAGAAGGAGGCTTTTGGTCATTGTGTGTTCAGAGAAATAAAGTAAAACGGAAAATGTAAATAAATGAAACATTAATTTATATATATATTGGCATAACATTTAATTAGTGACAGTTGGGAAAGGGCACAATAACATACAAAACTGTTTCAAACTGCTTCATATCTTATCACAAAATTGTTATTATTGAAGCAGCAGCACAAATTATTAGTTTTATACATGTAGTATTTTCAAGTTTTAGTGTTTTAAACCGTGGAAGTCAGCAGGCTTTTTTCCCTGATAGTTAAAAATAGAACTCCCTGCCCCTTCTTAGCCTGGTGGATGAAAGGTACTTTATGTACAAAAGTTTTCATATTAATACCAGTAATACTGCACAGCAGTGAGATCTCCAGGCAGCTTTATGAAATAAGTAACGTTTTGTAGGCAGGGTAGATTTGGACTGGACATAAGGAAGACATTTTTTACAATGTGGATGGTGAGACACTGAACAGGTTGCCAAGAGAAGTTGAAGATGCCCTATAATTGGAAGTGTTCAAGGTCAGGTTGGACTGGCCTTTGAGCAGCCTGATTAAGTGGAAGGTGTCCCTACTCTTGGCAGGGGGATTGGACCAGATGATCTTTAAAGGTCCCTTGAAACCCAAACCATTTGATAATTCTGTGTGACTGTTACTTTAAGAAAACATCATGGTTTCACAAGGGGTTGGTAGAAGAAAGGGATTGTCTCATACAGCCTTTCAGTTAACTTCAGCTCTAGTTTGATCACTCAGGATACTCTCAGTTATGCAAACTCAGGATCTGAGCATAATAACTGTAGTGAGGGATGTTACGATCAGGAAAAGACTGAATAGCCTCAGTCTGTCTTTCTGAG
The DNA here is from genome assembly GCA_025447755.1 of Corythornis vintsioides. Taxonomy (NCBI): domain Eukaryota; kingdom Metazoa; phylum Chordata; class Aves; order Coraciiformes; family Alcedinidae; genus Corythornis; species Corythornis vintsioides. Next base: position 19,535 of record JAOEGS010017988.1, on the reverse strand, counting down.
AACTTAAAGACAGCTAAAAAATATGCATTCCTCAGTAGAAATGCAAGATATTTAGCATCTGTAGGATCCGGTGAAAAACAAATCCCTTGACTTTTCTCAGGCTCTTGGTGTAGCTTTTATTCATGGGTTCTATTCCAAAATGCCATTAAGGCTTTCATAACATCCGAGCTTTACAATCCAAGATGAATGACAGACATTTCCTACACAATTTATAAAGCATAAAATTTGCTATGTGATCTCCCATGCCTGAAAAAGTTTGTAGCAAGGGTGGTCACATCTCACGGAAAGACAGTGCTCTGCTTTTTCTCTAACTGAAAATTTGTCCTGAGCAGGAGTGTCAGCAAATTGCAGGCACTATGATATATCGTTTAACACAGGAGAATTCATTTGGGAGCAAACAATAAACTGAGTTCAAAACTTCATTGTGCTGCACAAATCAGATCTGTTATATAAGGCTATCTCTCTTAACAATAACAAGCCTGGACCAGCTGCTAAACTGCTCAGTGTATTCCTGCCATACAGGAAATTTACTTGGTTATTTAAACCGTATAGTTTCTAAGGAATGAGTAAGAACACTTGTTCATATTTTAATGTAAGGAGGATGGTTAAGTCTACAGGGTGAGACATTCTAAGGAATGAATAAGAACACTTGTTCATATTTTAATGTAAAGATGATGTTAAGTCTACAGGGTGAGACAATACAGAGCAATTTTGTGTATAATTTTAAATGTTATTTCGTATGTCTGATCTGCTGCATATCTCTCATTGCTATTTTTATGCTTTTATCTTCTGTGTCAATCTATATGTTTTCTTCTAGTTTTCTACTAGTGTTTCCTGCCATACAGCTACCTGACACTCTTAACACTCTTGAAAATGATAAAAGGTTCCTTCAGGCAGCTCCAGCAAATTAATAATCTTCTTGAAGGGTCACGGGTTCACCTAATGCCAGAGTCACAAATGCCTTTAGATACATAAAATAGTGAAAGTATTCAAGAAATGTTCTTTGATAATATCAAGAGCCTATTCTTTAATTGTTCAGTTCAGTTCCTACAGCTCAACCACATCCAAGAGGCCCTTGATGGTCCTAGATCTGAATATATTAATGTTACCATTGATTCTATGAGATTAAAATGTTAGCCTGTTGCTCAATAGGCTCAAAGTGTGATGAAGACTTGAATTTACCTTCCCTAAAAGGCTTGCATTCATTTTCCCTTACTCACATCACTTCAAGACAATATGTTTAAGTTCTCTTACCTCAAAGTCTATTGGTTACTGAAAACCATATTCTAAAATGTTGATAGCCAACATGTTCCCACCTGAACTCCCATAGGTATCTTACCAGCCATACGTGCTTATACACAGTCATAATATTCCATTCAAGCATATTAACCCCTGTTTTCTGCCTGAATACAGGTTCTCCAGGGAACAAAATACCTCTTTTGTGTCTGATCATCACCTCAGATGATGATATCACCTCTATAGCTGTGTAATTTCAGAGTATCTGAGGTGATACCAATTTACTGTGAGTGAAATTCAGTGTTCAATACTGAGTATTGCACTTTGATATTCTAAATGTGAACACATGGGAGTAGATACTAGAGACTAATTAAACAAAAACCCATGATTGATAACACTATGTAGCACTAATAATAAAGTGCCATTCTTCCCATACCATTGTCCCCTACTATAATGAATAACTAAAGCCAGTTTAAATACAAAGAGTATAAATAGCAGGTAATTTCTTCATTAAGACTTTCTAGGTCCATTTTTTCTAATGCTTTCTTCTATCACATAAAATAGTTACATAGCTTTAAGTCAAAATGGTGAACACATTTTCCTAATATTCCTAAGGAGAAAAGATCTGGATAATTGTTTCTATTTTCAAGGAAACCCAGGATAAATTAATCTTTTATAATAATACAAAATTGTAAGTATACCTATATATTGTAAGTATTACCTATAACCCAGGACAGTGACCTTGAATACTTAAAAATATTATTCAGGTTAGGATAAATATCCAACTGTCGTTGTTCTCCCAGCAAAGAACATAGAACAGAAAAGACAACATGAACCTTTTTAGATCAGCAAATTACTTCCACACCACTGTGTCAAAAGCTTTCTCTGCATACAGAGACTTGATGCATATCACGTCGGTTGTCAAGTCAATTTTTCTTAACTTACATCAATCAGAAGCAGAGAATGTAATGAGCAACCAAGAAGATTTTAGGAGCTCAGCTAACAGTCAGGCTAGAAGAGTCCATGTTTCTGTGAATGATGTTTCAATTTAAAATCTGAAGAAACTATGAAAGGCAACAAAAGAGGGACAGGTAGAAAGGAGGTTTCAGTTCTGAGAACAGCTGTGCTCTGTACCAAGTGCTTCTGGAACTTCAGAGAACCACAGAAATAACCTGGCTGGCCATTCTGTGGTTGCTTGTGACCATTTGCTATAACAGCCAACACAGGTACAGTTCTTTAACAAGGCAGGTAATGGCATTTATAGCAGGGAGGGAAAACACCACTCATTACAGCTCTTGCTGTATTCTGCTCATGTAATTCCTTGTGAGGACATTTAATGAGCAGCAAACATGAAATGCCTGTGAATACTGTAATTCCCCATTCATTCAAATACTGATTGAGCTAACTTCAATCCAGCCTCAGCAGGAAAAATTCTTACTTTCTTACAGCCCACTCCTACCTTCGTTGCATGCTGCCATTGACTTTGGTGAAAACAAAACTGAGTCCAGTGATTTGCAGCATTTTATTACTGAGTTGCAGCCTTGAGTCTATCTGTATTTAAATTCACAACACTAGGCATTTTCTTTTCCTTCTTTTCATGAAAAATGAGTTAATGAATTGGTTTCTCTGCATGTGAGTTTTCATACCTATGCCTAATTACAGTGTGATTAGTTAACTCCAAAACTGCATTCAACTCCTTAAAACAGAAGGGTTATGAAAGGCCCATTACTCTCAGCCTTCCAAAAGGAACTCTTATCTGCTATACTGGCTCAAGCCAGTTTTAACACATGCACACTAGAAACAACCAAAACATGCTGTGCTTTGTGTTATCTTGTGAACTAGCTGCGAGGTGTTTCATGTGACTTGTAGGATTTACTTAATTCCATTTTATCTTTGACAATTTGTATATTCTGTGTATTTTGGTGGAGCAAGTGATGTTCTTGACTTATTCACAATGCTTTTATAAAGTCAGAAATAAAGCCAATGTGTTCATCATCATCATGCTCAGCTGTTTATTATTTTCATTTCCCTGCCATGGATTTCCACAACATGGGAACTGCAGGAAGTTCCTACTAGCATTGTATATGTTTATCTGGAACCAGCACAGAGGGTGCCATCTGCCATAATCAGTGCTTCAGCATTGATTTTGTCAAGATGCTGTATTTGATTAGTTATTTGTGTTTCTATGATTCTCCTTCAAAACTGTGTTGATGAAAAAACAATGTATGCATTTTAGGTGGCAAAAGACAACATAACACAACTGTGCTAATACAGTTTTGTTTCTATATAATCACTCAAATCATTAGCTAGTAAGAGAAAGTAATATGAGTGACACAAAAGTTTAGAAATTATAACTTCTGTACTACCAAACATGTCATTATATTAACAGTAATAGTGCAATTAGACTTCTGATCTATGTTTTTGAAGAAGTACTTGTCAAAAAACTCCTCAATACACATCTAATGCTGTATATGCATATCAGTGCCCTCTGCTGGGTAGAGTAAGATCCAAACTGGTATTTATCATTGTCTTCACCAAACAGTGAGCTTGTAAGGAGTTATAGACTGATATTATTCAGTATAGAAGCTGAAGGAAATTCATACTTGGGTGGCATAATGGAAGAAAAAGTGTTTGGGGATCTAAAGTTCCTAGATTTTGTCCCCAAGGCTTGTTGCAAGTGGTTTAGATAAGCAGTAGTGATCTTCCTGTCTTTTGTCAAGCATATTATGAATTTGTGTCTTTCTTTATCCATGAGCAAGTGTAAACTGCTACCCAAAGGATTTCATTGTGCAACATTTCATTGTGTAATTTTATTTTCATTTCTTCCTTAGGTAATAGCCTTCTATTTTAACACTACATTTTACAGTAAGCCCTAAAATGTGGACTTCAGCTATATTTATTAGCTATTTAACAGAACCTTCTTTATTGGTACTGAACTAAATTTTACAGAAAAGCTGTAAAAGCTGCTGCCATTATTTTACCTGTTCTGAGGAGAAACAGCATACACTGACTTCAGGGCTTTTACTCTAACTGGTTCAAAAGTCATCACAAACTGTATCCCAGTCTCAACTTCATTCAAATGAGATGCTGCCTTCCAGGTAATTCATAGAGACCACCTGTGACAAAGGTTTCACTTTGCCATTCCCAATAGGTTGGGCTGGGGAAACTGGTCAAAGGCAATACCAAGGAGCAAATGCATTAAGGAGCTTGGAGGAGAGGTTCTGATTTGCTGTTGTTACACAGCTCCTTTTTCCTCTGACTAGTAATTTTTTTAAATTTTTTTTTTTTTCTTAAAGGAAATATGCTCCATCCTGGTTGCCCTATCCACTTTGATAGTAGCACTCAACTTTTTCTGATTCACGTGGATAAAAATAATTTATCAGCAGCTTATCAGTAATCAGCTATAGCACAAGGCAGCATCTTCCTCAGAGCCTAAAAGTTGATCAAAAGCTGGGAGCTATTGCCTTGACAGAGCTTTGCTGCATCCATAGGGGGAGCAGTTTGTAGTTTCAGATGGGTCCTATACTCTACACATCCTACACTCTGCTCTTTTTCACTCGTTTAAGCACACTTAGGGCCAAAAAGTAGCCAAAAAGAGCATTTAACATTATACAGCATACCAACACTGTACTGTGCCAGTGCAGTGTCCCTGATTTCTATCAGGCTTACATCTGGTTTAGTATTTGCTTTATGTGGTAATCTGCTTTATGCAATATCTGACCACACTCAAGCAGGTAACAATTATAACTTGAGAACAGCTAAGCAAGGGTAACCTCCCCTCTCAGGAGGAAAATGCCATGAAAAGGACTAACATGGACAAGATTTCTTTAGACCCTGGCCAGGTCTGACTCAGATCTTCCTTACAAGCACTGCTTTGTCCCTGTTTCTACACATGGATAGTAACCTGGATGGATATTGGTGACTGCACATAAATGTGGGATAAGAGCTGTTTTCTCACTGAGGTGCACTTGGTCAGTCAGGATGCTATGCTCTTTGTTATTCACTATATAAATCTCTGTTTTTACCCCAGGTATTTATACAGGCAATGTCTTTTTTTACTTCAGTAAGGACAAGTTAAAAACTGAAGGATGAATTGAATTGATCACACACTTTTAACATGTCTATAATCAGATGCTAGCTAATAAAACAGCTTTTTTTACTCAGGAATTAATTATAATTCTGAAAGCTACATTGTAAAATCATTTTTTATTGTTTAAAAAAATAGTATTCATATCTTTCTTTTAATCATAGTAGTTAGAAATAGTAAAGTCAATTTTGGGGGATAGCGACCTGCATTTCAGTTGCTCAAATAATCAATAAAACTTCTGCCTTTTTATGGGGACAAAACTGTATTTTTGTTTCTGTCACTTGGGATTAGGATATCTAGTCACTGTGGAAATGTTTGTCAGCCAGAAGTGCCTCAACTGGTGATGATAAGCCATGAAAGTATTTGCAATTGAGCCTAATTAGTCTTTGAAGTTTAATCTTATTAAGCATCAGATTTTTGCCAATCATCTGCAACCAAGCTTCCTATGGAAATCAGCAGGACTATCATATCAGAAAAAATACTTTGTCATACCCAAAAGGACTTGGGGATGCTTTTAATTTTCTTGCAAAATAAAAAGACAACACTGCAGCAGTTTACATTCTGTAGACCATCTTCATGGTTTCCTCTAGCACAGGAAAGCACAGTGACACACATACTATAAGTGATCAGACAGAGCTATCTGTCTGATTAGCAGCTGTTGAAAAATAAAGGGCATTGGAAGAGACAGAAAATAACCAGAAATCTATGAGAAATATGCAATGTTCCCCACCTGAGCATGTCACCAAACGTAAGCTTATGATCACTGGTGCAGAGTCCAGCTGTCAACCCAGAAGTAGTTGTGTTCCCCAGGGGTCAGTTCTGTGTCCCATCTTATTCAACTTCTTCATCACTGGCAGGATGAAGGGGTAGAGAGCACCCTCAGTAAGTTTGCTGATGATACTAAACTGGGAGGAGTGGCTGATGCACTGGAAGGCTGTGCTGCCATCCAGAGAGATATGGACAGTCTGGAGAGCTGGGCAAAGGCAAAACTGATGAAATTCAACAAGGTTACATGTGGAATCCTACACCTGGAGAGGAACATCATGTACCAGTACAGGTTAGGAGTAGATCTGCTGGAAAGCAGACCCATGGAGAGGGACCTCAGCATCAAGTGGACAAAAAATTATCCATGGAACAGCAATGTGACCTTGTGGCCAGAAAAAACAATGGTATCCTGTGGTACATAAAGAAGAGTGTGTCCAGCAGGCCAATGGTGGTTCTCCTCCCCCTCTACTCTGCCTGAGTGAGAACACATCAGGAGAATTGTGTTGAGTTCTGTGCTCCGCAGTTCAAGAAAGACAGGAAAAAAACAGAGAGTCCATCAGAGAGTTATAAAGATGATGAAGGGACTGGAACACCTCTCTTATGAGGGAAGGCTGAGAGACCTGAGACTGTTTAGTTTGGCGAAGACTGTGAGGGGATCTTATTAATGTTTACAAGTACTTGAAGGGTGGGTGTCAAGTAGAAGGGTCCAGTCTCTTTTCAGTTGTGCCCTGTGATAGGACAAGAGGTAATGGTATCAAGGTGAAACAGCTAAGTTCCACCTCAACATGGGGAAAAAATTCTTTACTGTGAGAGTGATAGAGCCTGGAACAGGCTGCCCAGAGGCATTAAAATAGTGGAGCTGGTGCTTAGGGACTTGGTTTAATGGTGAGCTTGCAGCGCTGGGTCAAAGGTAGGACTAGATGATCTTGAAGGTGTCTTCCAGCCAAAGACATTCTGTGATTTTTAAACTTCAGATGTTTCACAAGCAGACCTGGCAGTATGACAGAGATACAAATTGTCTTAAATAACCAAGTCTGTGCAGCACAAGGTTGCTTGTACACTCTACTTAAGACTTGCACTGAAAAACAGAAGCTGAATGTCAACATGAACAGACTTCCTAATGACATTATGCTGGGAAATGAATTGAATCAGAAATGAACAATTACTAACCACAACTCTGTTCAACCTTTGCTCACAGTGAAAATGATCTCTGAGCAAATGGCCCGAATAAAGCCTGTTGTGGATCTCCTAAATTCTCCCCAAATCCTCAGCACTGGTGATGTAGTGATTACAGACCACGACAGGGATCTGTATGCTATTTTTCTGAGTCCAAGTCCTTGGTCTTGTCCATTGGGCTATAATTCTTCATTCCAAGACTGCTTTTGCTTTTTCAGATGAGACCTCCTCTGATAGTGACAGAACACTATGATAAACTGAGAGGTGATGGCAGAACTTGTGACATCATTGTCATCTCAGTCCATAATGTTCATAATGGATAGCTGTCCCTGTCACAGTGGCACCATGAACCCTGGCCCTAGGTTTGTTGTGATGAGAGTGCCCAGTGAGTGGCTTGGTGGCCCCTGACAAAGAGGTGTCTGCTGATGCACTTCACAAGCACTAAACTGACTTGAAACTAATTTTTAAAGAAATTAAAATAAAATAATTTAGTTCATATAACAGTATTACTGCAATTTTCTATAGCCATAAATAAAACATTTTAAATATATAATTTTATACACCATGAATACAGAAATAACTGAAAATCGATGAATTCATTTTATATCATCTGAAATTCAATTAATTATTATTGTTCTTGAGTAGTTGTTATAAATTGCCTTCTAGATAGCCTTCTTTCAACTTTCTACTTTCATTGCATATGGGGACTAGGATAAAATCTGAACTATAAGTTTAATACATTTCAAGTGGGTGGAAACTGCACCTGCTATGCAAAAGCTGGCATTGTTTTAATGAATCAACATGAATATATTGTAAATTAGTGGTATATTACTTAACCATAATACATGTGTTTGAAGCATGTCTTTTTAAGAAACATTCCTAGATATTTTCCAGAGGAAGAATATTAATTATACATTCCAATTACATCTAAGAGCATCACTCATATTTTAAAGCTAATCTTGCCAGGCTCTGTATAACCACGTAAGATGGCCAATACATAAGAATTAGTTGAATTTGGTCCAGTGTGAACATATGACCAGGTCCAAACCAGAAAAAGAGACCATTGCTGTATTCCTGAACAGGTTTTCAAGCCAATCTGAAAATATCTCCATATTATTTTTGAAGATGAGTTACAAAGTGTGCAACAACATCTCAGTGAAGTCCTCTGGACTTACAAGATGCTGTTCTGCACATGTACTAAACACCCATTAAGAGTGAAGTAAAGTGGCAGCTTCCAAAGAGAGACAGTCTAATGATACCTGCTACATGACATAGATGATCCAGGCAAAATTGTAACAACTGCTCAGGCTCATCTGTCAGGATCCTCAGAGCTGGAAAGATTCCTAGACTCTGTCCCACTTAGAGGAACAGTGAATGATGGAACATAAAACAAGGGCTGCAACTCTTCACATTAACCAAACATAGCCTTGCTGGAAAGCCACTCTGTAGAAACCAGTCATTTAAATATGACAACTCCTAGAGCTCTGCTGTCACAAGTATTTCTTTCTCTGGTAAACAATCTTCAGCAATAAAAGCCAGAGAAAGATCTGCAATCTGCAATGAAATGGAAAAGTGGTTTGTTTCTTGTCTCTTTCAGATGACTCAGGTTGAGAGGGGTTTGTTTTAATTGTTCTTTTAAAATCTGTAAAATGTTTCAGCATTCAGCCTAATATTGGAATTTTATTAGTACTTTATAAATTTGACTCAGAGACTCTGGAGGGGCTGTCAAGAGCCTATTTTTTTTTTTCTATCACAGCTCTGAAGCTTTTACAGCTCCTACCTCCACTCTGCACTTTATGTTTTGTACACACTTCAATTTCACAAAGTAACTGGGAAGCAAATCATAAACAAATATATAAAATTGGCAAGATTTGTCAATAAATGTAAGAGTTTGGTTTGGAGCAAAAATAGATCTTCCACGTTTTTCTTTATGTATTCAGCAAACTGAAGTGATCTTAAAAGCCACGAGCATTGGCAAAAAACTAAGAAAGGCTGTCAGACTTGCAGACTTCAACCTTGACAGCCAGTCAACTTGCAGTCCAGATAAAAGTGCATAAAGAGACTCTCAAGTGTACAAAGGGTACCAGTTCTTAATATTAATGAGGATTTTTTTTACTGTAGGATTAACTGCTCTTCCTTTTTTTATTACAGAATTTATAACACAAAGACAAAAAGTCTTTTTTTTTTTTTTTTTTTTTCCTCAGTCCGACTTCTGTGAAGAGAAACATACTTGGTTTATATACAAGTAGTTTGTCTGATCTTTTGGTCTTCTAAGAGCAATACTTGCAAAGGGTAGTAATGGGTAATCAAACCTCCAAAACTTTCCACACATCAAATTCCATTGACTGAACACAAATTCTACTTCGAGACACATGGATAACTCCAATAAAGGGATCTATGATGTCTTGACCTAGTCACATTTTGATATTATATAATAACATTATAAAGAATTTACAGCCAACTACCATCTACTTTGATGACAGTGACTTGTCTCAAAACAATCTATAAGCAGAGCTGCTACCATGTTTACTTGACTGAATGTCTTCTCTGACAGTTGAACCTCTAATTTACAAACCAGAGCTCAATTCATCTTGTCAGCAAGAGAACTCACATCAGACTGTGGTGGTTTCTGTAAATTTTAGGACACAAAAATTATCTTCCACACTCAGGCTTCCCACAAAAATAAGGAGTTTAAGTCAACATTGTGCTTTTTCCAATGACTGTCCTTAAGATTTCCTGAAGCCCTGTGGTTGTGGTATGGATGGTAAGTGCCACAAGGGTATGGCTGCCATAAGGATAGAGGTCATTTGTTCAGGAAACTGAGCTTCCTTAGGTTCATAGTGCTGTGGTGTGCTAGCACAGCTAGAAAGAAATACAACTGATCTGAGCAGATAGTTACTGAATTACTCGGAAGCACTTGCCATAACTGATAAGACTGTACATTTTTTTTTCAGTTTTTAACTTAAAACTTATGATTAATGTAAAAAAAGCCCAGTGTTCAGCTTTCTCTGCAGTATTTGCAATGCTCAGCTTATTAAAATGAATGACCCCATGAAAAAGCATTAGCATTTGGCAATTTTGGGAATGTAATGAAGCATAATTAAAATGATTAAGAAATAAATTGGAAGAAAATAGTTAAATGGTCTATGTGTGAAATCCAGCAGTGCCACAGAAAGCCTTCAGGTCTCAGCTATCACTTTATTCCAGCCATTTTGTCAGCTCCTTAAAGCTGGGCAACAGTGACTGATATTCTGCTAATCAATATCAATTTTTCAGCTGCTGTTCACCAGAAGCCTGAGGCTGAGCTGTAAAGGTACCTCTGACTTCATCGTATGTAACATCAGCTGCTACGGGGCAAACACTGCCTGGAGAGAATGATTGTGCCTGGGTTTCATCAACATTTTTACTGAAGTCAACAATATAAATGTGTATGTATGTAATCTGAGCAGCTCGGTGTTCTAGGTAGTGTCTCCCCTCGCAGGATTATTTCCTAATGCATGGATGTGGTAGGTCCTGCTTAAACAAGCCCTCATCTTCCCTACTCAGCCTGAGGACTTGCTCTCCCTTTCATGTCCTCTGTGAAAGTGCTGCAGATAAGCCGTGCAGGAACTGTATGGGCAGCATATAAATAACAACTGCAATATATAGTCACTTGTGCAAACCTGTGAGGTCCATAAAATGTGGATAAAGACAGAAAAATGGTCATTATTGTCTGGCAATTGCAAAAGGCAAGTGGAAATTTTTAAATGCAGACTAGTCTGGAACTAAATGCTACATGAAGTTTTCCCAAAAGACCCCAAATCACCTGCACAATGAATAAAAGAAGAAAGAAATATAAAATCTACACTCTTTATTCTGACTTTAGCATGTACATAACAAAACATATGGCAGGACTGAAGGAAACAAATATTTAAATTCAGCAACATACATCATTAAAGGTGAAAGGAGACTGGGAAATGTGCATATGGACACATTAAGTTGAGAAAGCCTTAGATAAGAGTGCAGCAATTTCAACCATCTCACCAAAACTCTGCTGTACACCTATACTCACACCTTGTCAAGTCATTCTTTACATTTAAAATTGTTCCTGGTAACCTCTAATGACTCTCTAAATAATGTTTGGTGAAGAAAAATGCTGTCGTTCAAGCAGAACTATAGTCATCTGTGTTCATTTATAATAAACAAACTCATTTAATTTTAAATATAGATGTATTAGGAAAATTCCATGTAGCTGAAAAATAAAGAGAAGTAATAGACTGACACCAGAGTCAAACCTTTCTGCAATATCATCAGCTGAGAATGCAAAGGTCATTCTCTTCTGCTATTAAGGGAGGGTTCTTATTGATTGTTTGTATGCCAGAAAAAAACCAAACCAAACCAAAAAAAACCCACCAACACACACATAAAAAAAGACAAACAAAAAACTAAACAAAAAACCCCAACACAACAAAAAAACCCAAACCAACTCAAATGAGGAAATCAGATTAAAATAAAAAGAGTTTCTTAGTCTTGAACTAAAATGAAAAATAGCTCTTAGGGAGGACAAAGGAAAGGCAATCAAAATTACTGTATTGTGCCAAATGCAGGCATTTTCATCTTGTTTTGAAAGATCCATTCACATAATCATAAAAGAAGACTTTATAGCAGAGGTACAATAAGTGTTTTGTCTAAAAATAGGTCATTAATATGAATATTAGATGAGATTAACATTACCACATAATTGTTCTGTTCTACTTTGGATTATTTTGTGCATCTGTCTGTTTCCCACCCCAAAAAAGAAAAAATTCTAACAACAAAGAATTATCCTGAACACACAGAAAATAATCAGAAGGCAGCTGAAACTCTGTCTCCCTGTATTTAGATAACTCTCTATGTGGAGTGCTCCTCTGCTCCTTAATTGACAATGGGCATTGAAAGGAAATCTCTGTCAACAATAAGAGAATCATCATTTGCAGAGTATCTATACTCCTGGTAAAGAGCCATCTTTCAAGAGGATTATTCTTCTGGAAATAGGAGTAATATAACACTATAAACTATGCCATATGACTGCTTTTTTTCTCTAGCCACAATCCCCATTTTCATCCTAATGGTGTGAAAAGAGCTTTCCTTTGTTGTTAACAGTCAAAGCATTTAACCCGGATTCATACATGTGCTTAAGGTCTAGACAACACAATTATCATCAGCAGTTCAAAATGCTTAAAATGACCTGCCTCTTTCAGGTGAGGTGAAGGATACCAAGATATATTTTCAAAGCAAATATTACTTTAATAATTAGGACTGCTTACAGGACAGGAGTATTTTCCTCAAGTCTGATTTCAAAACTAACAAGGCATACTCTGTATGTATGACCTCACCCTAATCAGAGGACACTCACAAAGCCTGTGAAGCATTACCTGTAATTCTGAAAATAGCATGTAAGTGAGAATGAAGTGCTGCACTCATTTAGGGCTGTCTGTCTGCCCAGAGAAAAATAATAAATGCACTTATACTGATATTTATATTTACTGGCATGTACCAAAATGTAGCCCGGGATGGATACAGTAAATATTTCCTCTTTATTAGTTTGGGCTGTAATGAGCAATACCTTAGCTGTGTGTAAAATGTTGTCAGTGGGACGTTCACTTAAGCCCTTATTTCTCACAGGGTAAAAATTTTCAGGTGTAATTAGCTTCTGAAAATTAGTTCATTAAAAACATAGCATTCCTCAGGATTCCAAATCATAGCTGTAATGGATGTCCTGAATTTCAGACTGACTGAAATTGCAAATAGGCAGACAGTGGATTTTTCAGAAGTATTAATTACCTCACCCAGCTGTCCACATCCCTCAAAAAACTGCTGAAGGGCTTTCACAAAGAAAATAGCCATATGCTTTATAAACATAGGTAAGTCAGTCCACCACTCCCTCTGGTGAACTAATTGTGATGAACTAGTTTGGTTACCAAAATTACTTAGCCAGTGCCTTTCAGTGTTGTCTAATTTTCAGTGTCACAGGTTAAATTTCTGTACATTTACTTAGTTGAAATACTTCAAATTATTTCCAAAATCTACACAAAGGTCTTGATTGAACAAGTTTTATATTAATTTCATTATTTAAAAATTTAATCTCCAAAAGAATCTCAGCAGCAAGCATACTGTAGAAGTTCATTCAATTGGAAAAACCATCTGTTTCTTCACTTCCAAAAATCTCCTAAATATGTTGATTGTCAGATGTTTTAATTGTATGCACATTCATTATGTGTGTGTATCCATGGTTTAGCAAAATTCCAACATGTCAATATGGAAATTGAATTCTACTATTACTGCCAGTTTTTAAAGTTTTAGTCTGGGCTTTTTCTTGACAGAGAATACTGAACTAGTTAAAAGTAATTCAGAAATTGGTGGTAATCAAGGATGCCTGATTGCCTTTTTAATATGTCAAAAGAGTTACTCTTCTATACTGATATGTATTGAACTGTGGCAATGCACATTGTCTTTTGTTTACTCACCAACCATGGATTATCCATACTACAAAACTTATGCCATGGTTTATTGTATTCACAGTGAGGTGACATGAACTAACTGAATAAAGAGAACATAAACATAGCTGCTACAACTCATTAATGCACATTATTCACAAACACTTCTAGTGAAAATGCTATGCTCAAGTAATCATGTTTTCAAAGGGACTATCACAGCTACCACACTGTGTAACCCTTCACAGAAACAAGCATCTGAAAGGAGTTCTAAACGACTTTGTAATCAAAGTATTAATGCTGTAGCACTTGGATGTCAAAAGCAAAGCTGGTTCCTGCTAGGTGATGGCAGAAAGGAGATTGCAATCCCTGCCACAAAGACTTGCAACCAAAGACGTGTCACAGGCAACTAGGGAGGAAGGGATGAAAATAAGATGTAAGGGGGACCACTTCTGGACAGCCAAAGTCAATGTTTATAATTGTCTCCTTGTAACTTATTAACAAACTGAGAGAGTGTTCAGGCATAGGCAGAGGAGGGACTGGTGAACTGGCTTATCTATATAAAGGCCATGTCTTGTCTCTTTGTGAAAGCCCTTCAGCATTTTTTTGGAGGATATGGACAGAAAACTTGTTGACAATGGTAAACTCAAGGCAGAATTGGAAGGGAGGCTTCTACCATCATATTTCCATAGCAATGTCCAAAAGCAGGCTGCTTAGAAGTGCTCTCTAAGCTTTACAGGCCACTGCTCAAATAGCCTGTTCCTTAACTTTAAATAATAATGGAATAATCAATAATGTCTAAATAAATGGAATAATAAGTTGAGCTGAGCAGAAAATTCTATTTTATGGAGCATTTAGAAATTTCTGAACTTGTTTAGATACAATTTGATTTTCTTTTTTCCTGAATTCTCTGAAACAAAAGGGTTCTAGGCTTACCAAATCCTGCCTTACGTTCTCTGAAGAAATGTCCAGGAGAGTAGAGCAGAAACCACTCAGGTCCTGTCTGAGTCTTGCAGGGGTCCCATTATAAATTTACCATGATCCAAGCATCAGAATTAAACCTGCCACTTACCTCTATGGCTAATTCTACAAGAAAAAGATATTTTTAAAATCTGTTTTGCAATATTATGCTCGTGATTTTTGAGGGCTGGGAAGTTGCTCATTATATTTTAGTCTACTAATGTTTCCTGGTATTATAAATACCTGTTAAACCATCTTCTTTGTCACTTGTGGACATCACTACTGTAATTAAGCACTTATATCTGCCAAAGATGGGTAACAAGCTGGAACAGTAGCTGAACAAATGAGTGTTCTAGTGTGTTTATCCTGCTGCATTCAAATGACTGCGGGTTTTTTTTTTGCCTGACAGCACCAGCTGGGTTAGGAATCATAATCATTGTTTATATGGCAACTTAGAATTTCTAAGCTTCTATGTGCCTGATGGAATGATCACTCTTTTGGGAGCATCAGAGTGGTTGCCTTTCCTTAGTGAGCTGACACAAATGCCTCTGCTCTTGAAGACCCAGCTAATGCTGCCGTGGCATTTTCATTCGAAGCTCTCTGGGATTAAGGAGTGTCATGTTAGGATAAGTACTGCCAGCATGAAAGTCAGAGTGAAATTGTCTCTTCTTTATGGGTTGTTCTTACCTTTTGAACCAATGCATTATAATGAAATGGTTCTTTTCTGATGAACTGTCTGAAAGTTTAACACTAGCAGGCCTGCTTGCCACAAGGTATATCATAATTTGCACCTCAGAAAAAGAGTGTAGAATGCTGACATTCCTTGTTCAGCTGCCTCTGATTATGTTTTATTCACTGTAGAGAAAATGAAGAATAAGTCTTTCTTCTATGGGACTGTCAGGTATCACTAAGTACTATGTATTCTTCACAAGTTGATCTGTGTAGTTCTTTGAAGTTTTCAGTTGTTTATTACTTTTTTAAAAAGGGAGGAAAAGCGAGAGAGAAAAAAAAAAAGAAGAAAGGATCTGTTTTGTGAATCTACTGATGCTAAAGAAGGCTGGCTGTGAAGCTGGCATCTGCTGCAGAACAAGGACCAACAAAGTGCAGGCTTCTGTTTTTTTATACTCCAAGATTAAAGAACAGCAACTACAGCCTTTTATATCACTAGTAGCAAAACCTGGCCAGAGAGTGGAGGAAAGTGTTGGTATAAGGAGTTTGTTTTCTCACATAAGAACTGCCCCAGCAGATGCTCTGAAGAGACAGAACTGTTCTCTGTCTCACTGAAATTCCAATATTTTCTTCCTTGGCATGGTAACTGAGGAGTCATAATTCAACAGCAAACCTAGATGATTGGCTTCATCACTAGCACATTTCTGTGCTATATTAGATATGGCTAAAAAACAGCTTTCTAAAGTCCACGTAAATCTACTGAACTTAATAAGGTCATGAGAACATAAAACCACATAAGTAACATCAGAGTTAAGCCTCAAACCCAGAGTGAGATAATAAATTAGAATTTTCACAAGTGACTTCTTAAACAGATTCCCTTTGTACTCTGTGGTATCTTTTTTTTTTTTTTGCAAACAGACAAAAGGAGAAAATATTTATCAGTCCAGCTTTCCAAGTTAAGTGTAGAAATTATACTTTGTTTCCTTATAGAAAGAAACACTTTCAAATTATCACGTTATTTTTTTAATTTAAAACTTTAATATTAATGTACGTTTTGCAGAAAAAAAAAATGTCCAAAGTTCAAATAAATCAGAGGCAAAATAAACTAATTTTCTTGACTGACTAGACATTCAGGCTGCAGAGGCAGGAGACAGTCATCTCTACTACTGCTGTAGCCATCTGTTTCCCTGTGTCTCAGAGCAAGAATGATGTCTGATTAATGCACTCCATGCAAAAACATAGACTTTACAGGAAATGTCCTGTAATTATTTATGAATAATTGTCTAATGAAGAAATTAGTCAGTCTATTAATGTGAAGAAAGTATCACTAACAACATCAATCAGATCAAAAGTGAAGGAAGGCTAGGTGCACTTTTTCTAACCCTTAAGATTTAGGACTACATATAATGTCTGCACTCCAGTGGGCTTAACACTACTTGTGAGCCACTGTCACCATCCCAGAGAGTACTTTCCAGAAATGATTATAGGCAGTTATAATTAAATAGTGAAGTGGGTTTTTTTGTGTGTGTGTGTGGGGGGGACGGGGACAAAGATGCTTTAAAACATTTGAGTGCAAACCAACAGACAGACCCCAGTACTAATGCAGAGAAAAGTATCCCTTTTTTTCCTGCAGCTGAAGCAGTCATCATTGCCCATACCATTCTGCAGTAAGCATAGCCTTGGAATAATGCTTGCTTTGTTTTTCCAGTGAATCACTGTACCAATAGGCTTATGGAGAAGTAAGGAAATAGGACAGGATATAACTGCATTTATGTAAAGCTTCATCTTTTCAGTTCCAGAGTGTTCTCTCAGTGACAAGGATATTCAAGGAGATGGTCAGCAAATGCAGGGTCAGCAAAAGAGGGAGAGAAAATAGAATAAAAGGAAAGCAAATGTGATGTAGCATTCATACAGTCATTTCAATGGCTGCTAAAAACTCAATCAAGGCAATATCTGCACTTGTGATCATTTATCACAGCCTTTGTGGCATTACCCAATTAATTGTTTGCTTTGCTGTTAATGTAGCTGATAAATGCTGGTGCATCTTGCCTATTCCTGAGCCTGTTTATGTGTGAAGGTGGTCAATTCTGTTGCACTAAATCCAGGCTTGTCTAGCTGTGGTAGTTAAGAACTGTCTAACCTGTCCAACAGTGATTGCCAAAGTGCATCATCAAGGGTTGTATCTGCACTGAAAAATCAAGGAACTGTCTGGAAGCCAAAATAACCATGCAGTTTTACTATGATCTGTTAGAAGACTTGTTAGAGACTCTGTCTGAAAGGAGAAGTCAAGGTTACCCCCCAGGAGACATGGTTCTGACCAGTAGGTATGAAAGAAGATATCAGACACTATCTTTTCTTGTGTGGTGATACCAGATATATTCAGGGTAACAAAATAATCATCTAGTTCCTTCTTTATGATTCCTGCCTCACCAGCAATCTGCCATTAGGTGACAAGTGAGCTTTTAATAATTTCTAGGTTTAAGGAATAGTTCATTTTCTTCACAGCTTTGGCCAGCTTTCCAAACTTCCAATTAATTTCAAATATAGAATTGTGTAGCATGAAAACTTCTTATAGGGGCTTGAGGATATTAAGTTACTGTACACAAGTCAGAGTCCACAGATAGCAATATCCTTCAAATGCAATCAAGCTGGGTGAGAATTGAATCAGCAAACTGGAATCCAGGTGGTCTATGTCCTGCCATCTCTGACCCACTGAGCTATAATTTTCTCTGCTGTTCCTTGAAGTCAAAATTTTAGTGAAGTTTTGCACTGACTGACTAAAAATGCTACAAAGTGTAATGAAACTAAACCCAGCACAGTAAAAGTTAAGTTGGACCTTATAAAAATAATATAAATATACACAATTGAACAGATGACTTTCACCTGCCTGTTTTCAAAGGATGCTCTAGAGTGTCTTTGCATCCATTTGCACATTGACATAAGATTCTTTACCCAGGATGAGCTAAAAATAATAGAATCAGAATGGCTTGAGTTGGAAGGGACCTTAAAGATCATCTAGTCCCACTGCCATGGGCAGGGACATCTCCTACTACATCAGGTTGCTCAGAACCTTATCCAATCTGGGCTTAAACACTTCCAAGGATGGATGAGGCATCAACAACTCCCGCTGAGGCAACCCATTCCACTGTCCCACCACCCTCAGAGTAAAGAACTTCTTCCTAATGTCTGATCTAAATCTGCCCTGCTCTAGTTTAGAGCCATTGCCCCTTGTCCTGTCTCCACATGCCCTTACAAAAAGCCCCTCCCCAGCGCTTCTGTAGCTCCCTTCAGGTACTGCAAGGCTGCTCTAAGTTCTCCCCAGAGCCTTCTCTTCTCCAGGCTGAACTCTCAGAAACTATTGTTTAGGATGACAAATGAATGCCCCAAACCCTCTGGGGACAGTCCATCCAGGAATCATCTAGACATTGTATTTCTTTACAGCATTTAATGGAACCTACAGCATTTGTTGCATTTTATTTTGCAACATGGCTTTTTATTTTGCTCCTTCTACAATTCAAATCATTAAATCGTTGTTTTATCAAACAGACTATAAAAGTGACAATTTTTCTTTTACTGTCAGATATAGAAAAAATTATATGCAAAATAATGCTTTTCCAATTCACTCCTATTTTTTCCGCTGTATTATCTCAATTCTTCTGCTTTTATGCTTTATAAAAATTGCAAAAAGAAATCAACATATACTGCACAGTTTGCAGTGCTAACCTTTCATTGTGCTGTGTTGCTTTAGTGAATTTTAGCAAAGAAACATGAAAGTCTTTGTATTAAGCAATGGTCCTTATGTTTAATTTTAAGTTAGTTAAAAGTCCAATAGAATTTCAGAGGTGTTTTAAAGCCTTTCCCTGTAAAAACTAGAGAAGACTAGCTCTTCCACAATTAATGCCCAGCTAAAATATTATCCAACAAACATCTAAAACTCAGAGGATTAATTTACTTTTAGATGTCATGGGCCCTGAAGGACTCATTTGCTAACTAGCTCATGGAAATAATTAATGCTAGAGGTCATGTGATCTTTACATTAAAATGTCAGGGAAATAATTTCCTGGGAATCTCATTAGCACAAAGCAAAATAGTACACAGTATAACCACCCACATTTTCCATCCCAGACTTTCTTTTTAGTTTCTTTTTTTTTTTTTTAATTTTATTTATTTGAATTGGATAGTTTGAGTAT
>JAOEGS010017986.1:22874-34467 GCA_025447755.1 Corythornis vintsioides | reverse complement strand
ATATATTAGCTGGGGAAATGGTGCCTCTCCTGTCTCCGTGTCAGCTGGTAGGGAGACGTGGAAGGCCTTGCAGAGCTCCTGCCTGCACACTCCTCAGCATGGGACCTGCAGAAACGTGTTCCCCCTCCTAACAAACCCATGTCACTAATCTGGCAGCCAGCCCTCAAAGAGGGGATTGCTGAACAGCCCCCAGCTCTGGAAAACAGACAGAGTGGGACATATGGAGTTTTAATCATTTTTTCTTATTTCCAGAACTTCTTTTTCCCAGCGGAGAGGTGTTCCTCTAGATACAGGGCACAAGGCTGACAATAAGCCTGGTTTTCTGAGGAACCTGTTAAAGACTACTAACAGGTACCCCATATATTGCTAGAAGAAAATCAAGAGGAGGATTTTGAAAGAGAATATTTGGGTGTGCTGTGGCAAGGAGAAAGAGCCTGAAGGGAAGGCCATTGTGCAGGAGATATGAGCTCTTAGGTATCATCCCACCCTTACTGCCAGATGGTCCTACAAACTCAGAGAAAAGAGAGCATTACTCTGTGCTCTACTCCCCTTATCTGTAAATTCAGGCTGGTTCATTACCACTGTATTTTTAGAGTCAACACATTAGGTTTCATTTACTAGTGCCTATAAAATCCTTCGCATTCCAGGCTGGGAGTTTTCTGCAGCACAAATCTTGCTGCTGCCTTCTACTGCCAAAGCACACCCGTCACTTCTGAGTGTTCACCAGACCACAGCAAGAGGCTTCCTGGATAGCACCAAAATGAGATCTTTTCCTAGGAGGTAGTTCACTTTTCCTTCCTCTCACATGGATTTTAGAGTTCATAAGACACCTTAGAGAACCCCACCTCCCCACCAAACACAGCTACAAGACTTTTCATATAGCAGGTGCAGCTCTCACTGGTGAGGATGCAGCCCAAACTACAGCACCTCTGTTGCTATGGGAAGCAAGACCACTTGCCAGTGATGATGGAGTTACATCTCATCCCAGATTAGACCTGGACATTGCTGGGAACAGGATGGGAGCTACTAATACTTCACAAAGGTGCACATTGTTTGGCCATCAGAGGGGAACAGTCTCCACTTGCTCCTTACCCAGCCTGGGTTTCAGTTATGGCATCACACTCATCTTTCTACTGCAAAGTCAGGGTCAGACAAGGAGCACTGGGACATCAAGAGAAGGCAGGGAGATTGGCCAAAGACAAGTAAATCAAGGTAAGAGACAAGCAGAACAGGCATTCCCTAACTGCTCTGTTCAGGAATACTTTCAGGTTTGGCTAATACCCTTTTCAAAACACAATTTCACCACTATTTCTGATGGCCCTCAAGGCAAGATAGTGTCAACTATAAACCTAAAGAGTGAAACCCAACCACACTCAATTTACCTCCCCACCTGAGGGCATATCACTCTTACACTGGCTTCTGGAGCTCCAGGTTTATGGCTCAGCAACAGAGAGGGCAGGAAAATGGATGATCTTGCATCTTGTCTGAAAGATGCACTGCCAGAGGGGATTTCCCCTCTACATTAGAAAAAGGATTGAAGGCAGTGCTGTGGGAAAGCATAGGTCTTTGGTTTTGCACTCAAACTTACAACAGAGATGCTTGGAATTTGCTTTCTAACTCATCCCAGCAGCCACTGCCACCACATGTGGAGAAGCAGGGGACTAGAGCAGGTACAGATTGCACGAGCATCACATGGAAAATTAATCAGGGAGAGCTTTGTGCTCTACAACTGGGTGCCAGTCACAGGTCTTTTACTCCTGAACATTCCCCTTTCTTTTCCAGCAAATACATTTCCACTCGATGCAGTCCCCTCAAAGGCTCAAGCAACCCAGAAGACCCCAGGACAACTCATCCCTCAGCCAGACTCACCACAGGCCACTGTAGAGGGGTTAAAAGGCTTCGCATATGGCTCTCATTGCTCTTCCTTTTATCCTGGTCATGCCCAGCAGGCAAAGGAGGCTGGAGGAGGTGGGGAAAAGGAAGGGGGGTGGGAGAGGGTTAAACTTGAGGGAGGCAGGGAAATAGCCTGGCCATGGGTTTTTAGCACAGCCAGCAAGAAGGCTGCCTGCCTGCCTGCCTCGGGGGACTATTAAGGGACTATGGTGACTTTCATCTCCAGGTCACTAGTTCAAATCTGGCCCAAGACAGGGACAACAAAGGTATTATGTGAAATTAATTGCTGGTCTCAAGTCCAATTCCTAGTACATGTGTGTCCATTTCAGTAAGACACACCAGCTGAAAGCCACTGGAGCAGAGGGGCAGAGAAGTGAAGGGTGATGAAGCTCCTGCCTCATCCCCAGCTGGAAACCCACCCTCTGCAAAGGTCAGCCTGATCACACTGTGCTTGCTGCCCTGCTCTCTCCATTTCCAGAGGAATTGTTCTCGCACCACGTATGCTTTTGTAGAGAAATAATTGCAAGCCATCTCAGATTCGTATACCCTGAGTCAATAATTCAGACTGATGAGTAATCCCCAGCATGATGCTGGACTATTTCTTTCCTAAATAAAGTGTCTTAGATAAGAGGATGGAGTTAGACAAGGGAGATTTATAAGGCAGGGACAGTCCTTTTGTTCCAGTTTTGCACAGTCATCAGCACAGCAGCTCCTCACCCATGTGCAGGAATAAGTGCAGATTAAGAACCCCTCCCTGCTTCAAGCCATAATCAGGCAGCCCTCCCAGTGACAATCTCATCTCTCTTTAAAGAAAGCAAATGAGGATATTTGAGGGAAAACCACTTACCAAGGTATTTAAAATGTAAAACAAAATATCAAAATACTTTTCAACTCACATTCATGGAAAACAGACTCAGCTGCTGTAACAGAGCAGGGAACTACAAGTCACAAAGAGGATCCACAGCAAATTGTCCATGTTAGCCAGCCAGCAGTTCACACCAGTTGGGCTCCAGATGGTATTTCCATACCGCCATGTGGAACTAGGGGAAAACATGCCAGGAACCTACCTTAGATGTTCTGGGGGGTGTCTTTAGGGCAGCCAGAAACAGCTGTCCTGGATACAAAAGGGCATTTTGTAGCCTTCCTGGACAGCATGCTCCCAGATGAGGGCCAAGCAATCACTTCAAGCATTCTCAGCATTTATTTTTCATTTTTAAACTGGGTGATGCACAGCTCTGTTCAACTGCCACACTGGAGCAGTCAGCTGAGGAAGGACTACTCACCAGTCACTAGGACAGTCTCCCTCCACAGCAAATGCTCACCCATGATCCACACCAGCTCCCTCCTGCTAACCAGGAACATTACCTTGTTTAAAATTCTGTCATTTTTGACAGCAGATGGTCTCAGCTAGGAAGCATTGCTTGCCCCTGGAGTTACAGCTGCATCTTCCCAACTGCTCCACTCTCCCAATTAGAAGCAAATTTGCCTCCTATCAGGCAGCAGTTCTTTCTGCCCCTACAGCCCACCTCATACTGGCTCCCATTTAAAAAAATAAAAGATTGCCTTCTCCGAGCTGCTTATTGCTGCTTGTGCTGACTATAATTCTGTGGAAATTGGTCGTTGCCACTGCTGATGACCATTAGCATGCTGACCTGCTTTGACTTCGCCATCAACTTTGAATATCAAATCAGTGATTAACGACTTCCAGTAATGACCCTGCCAGGAGCATCCCTGTGTTTCTCCAAGAAGGTACCCTCTGAGTTGGATCATTACAGGAGCTTGTCATTTGTCAGCAATTTAAAAGCTGATAAGTCAGCAGTGCACACTTGGGGATGAGACTGTGCTGGTTTCTTTGATGTCTGTTGTACTTTTCTGTTTTCACCAACAGAGGCAGATAAAATTCATACAGTTATAGCCAGGCTTGTTTGGTTAACATCGTGTGAGAGAATAGCATGAGGAGAATCACTCCTTACTTGTCTCCATCTGATTGATCACCAAAAACATCCAAAGTGAAACATCTAAGGCTGTGATTCAAAAGATGCATCAAGTCCAACATTTGTTACCCAGTTATAGCTCAAAGACATGATAAAAAGCAGTGTAGAGTACCATTCCAAAAAATGCTTATTCTTCCAGCTCCAAAAATGCTGGCAGATTAGTTTTGATGGATTAGATGTCTGTGTTGCATTAAACAGCATCTGACTTGCTACCTTCCTCCTTCTTGAGCATACAGGTATAAAATCAGTGCAAGGTGATCCAGATCAGATGGATCACTGACTGGTCCAGTGCACAAAACCAGCATAAAAGTAAAGCCTCAGATGGAGTGTGCTGGGCAAACTAGTCCTTTGGCCTGCCCAGGTACCTTAGCTGCTCATAGAAGAATAAAGTTTTAACAATGCAAGGAATCCTGGGCCAGAAAACTGTATCAGAAGCAATATATCCACCTTAAAAAAAAAAAAAAACAACAAAACCCATCCAGTCATCCCTTTGATACTTTTACAAGGGTTTTCTAAAGCATTCCCTGGAGCTGCATCAAGACCAAGCACTGCAAAAACCAGGTGAGCCATGCTTGGAAGCTGCCTTCACATCTGCAAGTGCTTTATGGTCCTTGGGAAAACGAGAAAGGAAGAGGAGATCCTCTAATGAGGTTATTACCAGTGCCTGGCACTGCAGCAAGGCTGTCCAGGGCCTGCTGCACTCCCTCCTACTCCTCCAGGAAAGGAAAACCTTTTGTGTGAAGGATTTAACAGGTTCCAATTGAGACACCCAAGGTACCGTCTCTCAGTGGAGAATTAAAGCCATAGATCAATTTGGCAAGCAAAGGAAAAATTTCTAGTATTTCCAGCAAAACACAAGTAAAATAAACAGCAAAGAGTCTCCAACACCAGATGTGCCTCTGTGGTTACAGTCTTGATTTACCTGGCAGAACAGAGCTAGTTTAGACATGCTGGATTGCATTCAGAGCACAGCCTCCCCATGCCTCAGTTTCCTTCTTATTTGCAAAGGGTTAGCTCTGACAGACTCAAAGACAACCACAAGTTCCTATTTCCCTTGGACCCATCTATTTTGACCGTGAGCACCAGCTGAAACAGCCACATCCCAGGAGAAAGGCAAAAGCTGTCACTCACACCAGTATTGCCAGCAGGCTCAGAGACAGAGAGAAAAAAAGCTGCTCCCCCTGACTCCATTTCTCCACTCAACGATGACATAGAGGCCAACACTTTGTACAGCAAGTACAGAGTGATCAAGCTCAAATAGGCATCATCCTAACATACAGATGAGCCATAACTTACTGTGGGGCTCTGGGGACTCTGGGCGCTTTCCAGCCCCCACCAGCCCCTCCAAGCTCTATAGACAGCTCTGCATCCTGCAGCTGCCACTAAGCAAGGAGTGAGCCAGAGCCATAACACCACGCCTGGAGCTTCTCCACCCTACCTTCCCAGCCCTGCTTCCTAGGAAAGCACTACAACAGACACAGAAAGATACAGCTCTAGTTTTTTTGTACAAGTAGAAAGCCATCAGGAAGGAAGCCCTGCTCCAGGGCTCCTTCTCCTACCTGCCCTGGGAAACTTTCTTCTAAACATTTTTGTTTGCTCCACCACAGACAGCTCTCTTGGCTTCATTTTTTTTCAGTCCCTCCATTTATTTCATAGCAATTTTCCCCAATCATACTAACACAAATAAAATAAAAAAAACTCAACAACCAAAACCCTCCCCTTCTTAAGCAACAACTCCTATTTTCCAGCCTCCCTTTAGTACCTTCAGTGGGGAACTGGTTTCCTCCTCAGATCCAATCAAAGCTTCTTATCAATTAGGATAATTGGCACCCAGCTGAGCCTGTCTCCCAGTTGAGACCCATTAACACTCAATTAAGACAACCCCAGGCCCTGCCCTCCTCCTCGTTACAGCTACAGCTCTCCTCTCTGTCAGTGCACAGGTCTGGGCACAAAACCCTCTCAAGGCCATGTGGTTGTCCATCCCTCTCGTGTCTGGAAAGGCAGGGATAAAGATTTTGAGTGTAAGGAGCAGGCCATTCTCTCAGGGAGCCTTGCACATAGTTGTTCTCCTAGCATTGGAGCTATGCCATTAGCCTTGCCTCCACGTCATGGGCAGGACAATACCAGCTTTCTGAGGGAAAATGAGAGATTTGGAAAGTTTGGGGTGCTCCCATGCAAAACCAGCTTGCTCTTGGTGGCATTAGGTGGGGCAATCAGGCCCTGGTGCTTTCTGCTAGGTGCAATATTTCACTGTTTGTGTGAAGAGCACCTTCACTTTTCATGGCCCTGGGTAGACCTAAGTCACCTTTTCAAGGGCTTTTTTGTTTTGTTTTATCTAATCATAATGGTAAGAAAGCAAATAATAGCAACCCAGCACATGGGAAAACAAAAGAGCTCTATAATCTTCTTTAACCTTGGGCTTTCTTTAAAGTCTTGATTCACTTTGATTGGCTGTTTGGAGCTGATGTGCCAGGACATTTTAATGCAGTTGAGTGAGGCAGGCAGCTGGCCCAGTTGTCCTCTGTGTCCTCTCCTCCACTGCTTCCATAGAGGTCTTTTCCACAGAGTCCCCTCAGGGCTGCAGCCCCTGTTCAACCATGTGGCCTCAGGGGAATGGAGAAACTAGCCCACCCCCACCCCCCCCTCCCTCCTTACCACTAGCCTTCTCCCCACTTGAAGCTGTGGGTGTTGTGCTGAACCTCCCTTCAGCTACTCCCTAACCAACCTTTAAATCCCCTGTTGAACCCCCAGGAAACCAGTGCATGGTCTTTCTGCCCATAGGATTTAATCTGCATCCGCCTTCGCGCCACTTTGTTCAGGAGCTGTGCCTTGCTCAGTTGTGTAGACCTGAGCAAACCCAAGCTGCCAAGGAGCACCACATGTTCTTTCCTTACTCTCCATAGTGATTTATTTCTATGCCACACATCTCCAAACAGGACATCAACATTTGGTCTAGCTTTAATATATACATTAAAATATCCCTGTCTGCATTTCCATGTGTATATAAAAGCAGGGGGACAGGGAAAGGGAAATTTGTCAGATGACCTGGCAACTCAAAGCCAGCCAGAAAGCATTTCTTCTCCCATGTTTCTGAAAATAACCGGTGCACATTTGACTTCAAAGTAATAAACAGTACAGACATTTTCCAGCCATATTTATATCACTGTAGGAGGACGCAGCAGGAGACTGGGTTAGCAAACTAGTTTTTTTTCTTTCTGCTGCTCATGTTCTGGATGAAACTAAAGCAGTACTCCCAGAAAAATAATTCGTTCCCAGGCAAAAATCACTTTATTTTCCCTTTCTTTCATCTGCTGTTCCAGGAGGCTCAAGGAATTCAAATCAGCATCAAGCAATAGTCCCACCATCTCTCTGCTGCAATCCAGCTCACAGGAGAGCAAGGAGCCCCGAGAGATGGGCTTTCTGGCTCTGCCTGGTTCATGGATACCATCTGTCTTTAGTGTCTGTAGTAATTTACTTCCAATTTTCGAGGTGTTTGAACTGATGATACTAATTTATGTTCAGTGTATTAGACTCCTAGGGATTCTTACTGGGACTGACCTTCTGCCCACTTTCCTATTTAAGACTGAATGTATTCTGCTCATGTTTCGAGATCAACCATATTATGCCTGAAGCCTGTAATGACTGTTACTGCTACTTTTATGAACAATCTCCTAATTGACCATTTGTCCTGCAGTCCCAGATGCCAGACATCCCACCAACGTGGGCATCACCCTGCGACTGATCAGTCATGCACAACCTACCCACATCTGCGGTGCCTTGGCACTCCTGGGGATGTTCTGCAGGTGATGTGGATGTGCTCAGGATGTCCCAGAGCTCCTAAGCACAAACAATGGTGAATTATTAAGTCAGAGAGCTAATTCACATGGAATGGACTCTATCCTGCAAGAACTCTCTCAGGAATTTTGCACCAAACTGTGGATCAGAGAGCACTGACTCAGTCCAGGAGAAATACAGCACCTTACTCAACAGATCTGTGATTTCCACTGTGCTTCATGAGCTCCACTTTTTCAAACCTGTATAAATAATAACAAGAAAAGATGACTAAAGATATGACCACACTGTCGTGGAAATAAGAATCTCCTGAGATATACAGTCATCCTCAACTCTTACCCTGTCAGCAATCTCAGGAAAGTAATTTGACCATCTTGCCTCTTGACTCTGCAGCACAGTTTACATATCACACAATCAATAGTATCAACACAGGTCATCTTGCAGGTGACTGTGAGCAATGCACCCCACTTCGCTCTCTCCTGAGGCTGCCTACATAACTTCAGAGCATGGGACACTGAATCCCCCTGTGTGGCACATCTCCTCAGATTTAACCTCAATTTATGGCAGAGCAACAGTAGCTTCAGCTTCTAGAATTCATGTCCTAAAAGTGAACCAAACTGTCATCTCACTCAGCCTTAAAAACCCCTCCAGGTTCTATGTAAGGTTTCTTTCTATATGTGCATTAGGCAGGGAGGAATATGTCTATCTTTCTTGAATGGGAGGCAGCAAATTATTTATATTCTTCTTATTAAAGCCTTTTTGGTTTTGTTTGGGTTTGGGTTTTTTTTTTCCAAAAGGATTAATTTCATCTACTGCTGATCTGCAGGAAGAACCTGGACAGAGAGCCAGATGAAAATGCATGGTGCAATTCCTCCCAAGGGAAGGAACAGGTGAAGGGGCCATCCATCACCACATCAAAGCAGAGCTCACCCCTTTGTAGTGCCCATGAATGAGACTCGTTTTGTCCCCCTCACCAGCGGGTCCCACGCTGAAGATGGCTGAGGCTACTTTAAGGGCTGTGGCAAAACCCATCAACTTGACGTCACCAATGGCTTTTGAGACTTTGACTAAGGATCTCTGGAGGGGACAATACAACCTGGAAAGCCCTCCTTCCTTTCAGCCTGCCCTGCACTTCCTCTCTTGCCTTGTTCTCCCTCTCCTCTTTATTAAGCTGCTTTTGTGGGGCTTTCACCCATTCTCTCCAATAGTGAAAAAGTCCAAGTGAGTGAATCTCCTCCTACTCTTCCCCCACCCCCCTTCCTTTTCTATCATCCTTTTTCAAAGCAGTGCTTGCAAGGGATGGCAGGGCTTTCAGCACGTTGGGGTCCCTGCCACGCTGCTTTGTTGGCTGGCCCAGTATTGTGCTTCCCAAGGCAGTGCAGGTGCAGCGGGTTTTGTCTGGGTGTTAAACATGGGCTAATTAGCCAGAGGGAGGGGACCAGGGATTGCGATGGCAGCATTCATTACACTGAGACATTCAGGTTCCACAGGAACCAGGATCTGCCCGTTTAGCACAATCCAGCTTGTTTCTCCCCCTGCTGCAAGATGGGAAAGACTTTGAGAGGCAGGATCACATCCCATGTGGCTTCACTCACCTCCTCTCCACTTGTATTTGCCACTATCTGGGGAAATCTCTGATAGGGAGAATAAATTGCCAGCATCTCTCCACAGCACTCCCACATCCCAGGAATGGTGAAATGACATATAGGATGAGGAAGCTGGGAAAAGACACAAAGTCCAGTAAAAGAAACACAAGGAAAATACTGCAGACAACCCTGGCATTGAGTAAGGGTCTAATGAGTAAGGGTCTGCTCTGACTTCAGCAATTTTTCTTTGCAAACTTTCATGAAAATAAATCAATAATGCTCACCATATGCAGTTTGTGTGGCATTCAGTCTGGATATTTATTTTGAAAGACAAGAGCCTTTGCTTGGTTTCATTTGTCACTAAAAAGCAGAAAGAAGAGGCATAAAGTAAGCAAAAAACAGAAATACTTTGACCCAAACCCAGAACATCAATAGCAGCAATATCACCAAGTAACAGATACGAGTTTCATCCCAGGCATTAGAGTGCATTAGGACCCTTCAGAGCAGCACTTGAACACACACTGAGTAAACCACACTGATGGCATATTCCCGTGAGCCAGGGCACCAACCTCCACAAGTTGGTAGAAAGAGAATGAGAAGCTGTTGGGAGCTGAGGACTGTATGTCCCCTTGGGTCCTCTGACCTCACATTTCCAGAGAGAGAGTTGCTCCTTATTCACATCTCCCATCTGTGAGCCCAGCCAGGTCAAAGCACATTCCGTGTTGATTTAGCAGCATTTTACATTTACTTTGGACTCACTTGGTGCTGGTGTGAATAACTGCATAAGCATCAGGCAATCAGTGGAGAAAAGATGTGCAAGTAAAGCAAAATAAACCATACAAAAATCTGTAAAAGAACAGGTCCAAAAAGTCAGTTGAGTACTTTTGATCTACAGACATCATGGAGCTACATTAAGTCTCAGTCTAGGTAAAAGTTCCTAGATAACTCTGCCACAGTTCGGGTCAAAATAAGAAACCTCATATTGTGTTTCCCCTGTCAAGCAAAGGACAGTTTTGCAAAGCCTGTGTTTGTGGGAGTTTTCCACAAAGGGTTTCAGGCAACATAAAATGTTCCTGGCACCATTTTCAGCTGTGTGTCCCAGAGACACTTAACTCTGTACTTAATTCAGGTTTAATAGGCTGCGATTATGTTAAATAAATACCAGCTGAACTGATTATTTAATGCATAGTTATAGCTGTTTAACAGCCATGCAATTGACTGTTACATCTCAATAAATGTATGTTTTAGATCGATCGCCTAGTATTTTATTTCACATCCCATAATTTTCCTATATAACTCTTGGACCTTCAAAGCATTGCTGGGGGGTCTCCCCAGCCTGCCACACTGATCTCTGCGGTCGCAGCAGGAACGTGCCCAAGAGGCATTGCCTTTCCAGGGACTCATCGCAGGTTGGGTCACCACAACCAGCTTCCTTCCACCGTCTCCTTGCCTTTTCAGGTGATGCAAAATGCTTCTTCACATCCCCTCCAGCCTTGCCCAGCTGCTCCGGCCAGCAAAGCAGCTGCATCTCTCCACCCCGGCGCTGGCCTCCTCGCAGGAAGTCAGAGATCATTCTGCTCTCAACAGGCTGTAAAGAGTTTAAAGCTTCAAGAGGCTCTAGAAATGTATAATCCGGATTTTATACTTTAAAATTCATAGCTCTTTGTCCATTGATGCTTTCCAACAGATATTTGTGTTTTCCCCTTTGTTACCGGTTTGCCTGCAGCTCCTTTGAAGGCATTTCCTCGGCTAAGAGGCATCTTTATTGCGGCGCTGTCAGGCGTTCAAAACGATCAGAAGATATATAAATAAGATGTTGTTTTTTAAAAACCTGCATCTATTTGCAACCCAGCCAACTGAATAACGAGCTGTTATTAAAAGCACATTTGCTGAGGTCTGACAACTGCACAACGGATACACACAGCTTCTGCTGCGGAGTTGTTTACCCTAACTAATCACTTAACTTCTCAAAAGACAGCATCAACATAAAAATGATACATACCTGTAGTTAATTACTTTCTACTGTTGCTACAAACAAAATGGGGTTTTAATGGATACATTTTACAAAGGCTTTTCTCCCGGCACCCGCAAGAACTGCCAGCGATGCCATTTCCACCTATTATGACAACTGAATTCTCACGCTGCGCCAGAAATTTCAGGGTGCACAGCAAATAACAGGCTATGGGTCTCATTTGAGTATGTCATCGTGAGGTCAGCGAGCCTGAAAAATATAGATGTCATTTGAAAAGTGTCGGGGGGGGGGGGGGGGGGGTAAAAAACAAAGGTGAGGGTTTTCCCTCTTTTATTGTATGCTTTTTTTTAATACAT
>JAOEGS010017986.1:0-22864 GCA_025447755.1 Corythornis vintsioides | reverse complement strand
GGGGAGAGAAGGAGGCATAACGCACGCAACTGGGTGGTGTTGGCGTGCTTTTTTGGTGAGGTCAGAGGGAAGAACGTTAGTCAGAAAGTAGTAGGGGGGGGGGGGGGGGGGGGGGGGGGGGGGGGGGGGGGGAGAAAGAAAGAAACCAGGGTGTTTTCCACTCTTTAGTGCTGCCTACTCTTTCAGAATGAAACAAGACAAACCCCTCCACATTCCAGGCTGTTGTGAGCTACACTTTCCTATTCAGACCCCAGCCCACTGAAGCCAGTAGTTATAAATGCTCAAGAGCTAATAAACACTTCTCAGGATTTAGCACTGAAGAACCACATGGTAAGGAATAGACAATTCTTTGTTATCATTGCATGTAGCCCCTTCCTTAAAATGCCCTGACACGACTTCTCAGCCAATAAATCAGCTTTCCTTTGCCAGTGTACTGAAGCCCATCTATGCACCATAAATGCTGCTTTTCACCCCCATATTCTTTATCCCTGGGATGTCTTTATTCACAAGCAAGCACACGTGCATGCAGAAAGAAAATACAAATCTTAAATTTGAGAAATAATTCTTTTTGCAAGTTAATACTCCTCAGAGTAAGCAGAGAAGTCTCATCCTGATCCAGCCAGCATGATCTGCATTTGCTCTATATTCTCCTGACACAGGCACAGCTCTGCACCATTCCGTCATATGGTAGAGGTATTAATTCACTATTTCCTGCATTATACAATCCCCACTTCCTTTCCAGTTTTCTCACTCTAATGATGCTATAATAAAAAACAGAGGTAATAATGAAATTGGAAAATAGTGTAATTTCTAGCTGGCAAAGGGAGTTGCTGGAATAGAGCACCGCTCTGGAAGCAGTGTTGCTACTAGCTTATTAGATGAGGGTTTTGAAGAGCTTTTGAATGACTGCTCATGAACTGCCTCAAAAAATCTGCCAGAGCAGCATTACTGGCTCTTGAGAACAGCAGAGCCAGGGCTGAATAGCTGATGGTCAAAGCCAGGTAGACCAAAGCATCACCAGCTGGAGGTTATATTTAATAGGCAGAGAAATTCCCTCAAATGAGGCTTTTCTTGAGGTAGAGTTAAAACTGCTGTGTACTCCAAGAGAATAAGGAGTCCAAGATGTGGGGCCTGACTCTGCTCTCACATTCCTTCTGCTGCAACCCTGCCAGCTGGTACTACTATATCTCTGAGCATGGGCTTTGCTTCAGGGGAGCTACTCCTGATTGCACTGGAATAAACAGGATCTGAATCAGGACATTAAAATGAAGGTTTTAATGAGCAATTTAAGGATAACATTTCCTTTCAGCACACCCAGAGACACACCCTGCCCCACATGCTCAGCCCCTCAGATTTTCAACACTTCACTCATGCACCCATGACAACTCACTATACCAATGCCTTTTCCCAAAAGAAGTCTTCATGATACAGTTAAAGATACTGATCTTCTGGCTGACTTCAGCTTCCAGAACATCTAGTACCAGGGAAAATGGCATTTCAAAAGTTGAGAGCTCTTGGGAAATACAGTAATATCATTCCAGCCTTATTTGTGGGCTGAACTTGTCACTGGAGAAGTTATCAAGCCAACCTGAAAAGCAACAGGTTTGTTTGAGCTCTGGATGGAGCATGCTTCAAAGTTGCACATACTGTTACTGGAGTGCTGTCTGGATGTCACTGGGGTAGAGAATTCAGTAATTTAAAGAAAAACTGGGCATTTCTCAACCACTGCATCCATCAGCACTCTTCAACTGTATGAAAGAGTGAGTAGCTTGGATGCTTTCTCAGCCAAGCAGAAGAAACACCCTCCTGCTCCATCAAAGCAGATGTAAGGAAGGGAACACTGTCTCCAGAAATAGTAACATGCTACAAAGACAGCTTCTCAGTGCATAACCAAGTCAGGAATGGAGAAGTTTAGCAGGTACTGATGGGGGATAGACCTTGCAAGAGGCTGTCCCCAGCCCCAAGAACACCTGTTTCAAGGTCTCTGTTCCATGGGACCCTCAAGCTGAACCCCCAAGCTCACTCATCTTCCATTAGCTCCCCTAGTTGCCTAATTGTATGCCTCACTCTCCACTACAGCTTCAGGACTTCTCTGCTCTCTAAAGAACAGGACAGAAGCACAAGGTGGGAGATGTCTTTTATTGACACTATCTGAAGCATCCCTCACATCAGAGCAGAGTTATCCCCACAGCACCAGCAAGGGAAAGGGAGACAGGGAAGAAGGGAGGACATGGGCTCTGACACAAGCTTTGAGAGCTCACCCTGGGCTGCCAGATCTGCCTCTCATCCCAAGACACAAAAAGCAAGTGGGAGAGAAGAGTGGAGGCACTCAGCCACCTCTGATGAAACAGGAGCCCTTCGGCCAGTGCTGCCTCACTAGCTCCTGCAATTAGAGAGTGCTTTAGGGACAATAAATAGCACCCAGCTGGTTACAGCACAGCCCAGAGCAGTTGCGTTTCAGTGTCTGGAGTCTTTTAAAGCTTTGCAAACAAAGGCTCAACAGGGAGCTGCATTTACACAGGTGATGGTGGACTGCAGCTGAGAGGAGGGGATGGCTGGCTGGAGCACACGGTGTTGGACTGATCCAGAGACAACAGATCTCTCACTGGTCAAAAAGTGGTTGGAAATGAGATGCAGCCAACTCCCATTTCCAGCATGGGTGGAGCTGAGCTCCCAGGGAGCAGAAGGATTACATACCTGGTGTCAACACAAAGTGGTGTCATGCACCTCCTTCCTGCAATAAGGGAAGAATGGATGTCCTGCACCCCATCATCCAAACCTCTTCTGCCTGCCAGCATTCTCCAAAGGTCTGTGCACCTGCAGCAGCAGCAGCTAGAGGAGAGAATGTTCCCTGTAATAGGAAACAGACCCCAGACTGCATCAGGTACTTGGTACAGCAAACAGAAACACACATCATCTGTCTTTCCTCCGACAGGAATTTCGTGCCACCACTTCTCCTTTTTGATCCCATAGCTGTCACCCCAAGCACAGCCATGAAGGAAAAGGCAGTTGCTTGATGCAGCACTGTTCAAAATCTGCCCAAATGCCTGACGTATACAGCATCTGAGTGTTTTGACCTTCAAACCTCCCCCTCAGCTCTTCCACAGTCTGTAGTCAGAAATGTTGGTGGTTTCATTTAGTCAGGGTATGTGGGCAGAGATAGGTGTCTATTGACTGATGGTATCAGGTTTCATAATTTGCTTTTAATTTATATCTGTCCTCCCAAAGAGCATCTAGTGGGGGGAATAAAATGATTCTGAAGATAAACCAATAGCTTCAGGGCAGGATGGATGTACAGAACACATAGTCCTCTCCTTACAACACAAGTCAACCTCTGCTAAATACCTGAACACAACAGACATTAGCAGCTCCTGTGGGGTTCAAATTATCATTTAAGCCGGAATATGATGCAGGTAGCCCAAGCAGTTGGATACCAACTAGAACTGGTTTTGGAGCAATTATCAGGAAACAGAAATTTGGGACTGTACTAAGCCACAAACCTGGGCTATAGGGACACTCAGGCATGCCAAAAGTCAAGAAACTAGAGACAAGAGCAAGGGTACAAAAGCAAGAGTGAGGGCCAAAGAAAGGCTCAGTCACACCTTACAAAGTCCCTGGCTTTTTGCAGGGGGTGGGGGGACCCTGAACAATGAAGGCCAGCCTAGCATGGTAGAGGAGGTTGGCTGGGAGCAGGGACAAGGACAGACACGTAAGGAAGCAGAAACTGGCCATTACAAACCAAACAACCAGAAGCAAGAACCAGGAAAACTGCTACAGCAAATGGCACATTGCAAAGGCAAGAGCAACTGGTGGGACTGCCCAGTATCTCTGCCAGCAACAGGGACTGGCTAGTTCCAGGCCTGACAAGATTAGGCTGAAATTAGTTCACCAGACAATCTTTTCCAGACTTTGATTAATAAGACAATTTATTCTCTTTACTTGCCAGCCACACAGTTTGTTGTGTTTAGTTCACAGCTCCTTCTACTCTGCAAACACAAGAGCAGCCTGTGCTTGCAGAGATTGGCAGCCTCTGTTAATTAATCCTGAGATGTTGAGCATTTTCTCAACCTTTGCAGACAGTCACACCTGACCTCCCCATCTGCAGGAAAACACTCTCTCTCAAATTCACTTACCACCAGATATCACTGCTGCCGTATTCAGCCATCCTACTTGTGCAGGCTTGGCCTGCTGGCAGCAGCATCCTTCCTCTAAATTACCCCTTCCACACACATCAGCAGCTCATCTTCCTCCACATGAGGAGAAGGATACAGATGCTGCCCTGTGCTTCCATGTGTGTGCCTACCAGTTTGCACAGGCACATGAGTAACATTAAATTCAATCCCAATGCTAAATGGTCTCTGTGCTGTTTGTCCCTTCAGCATCCCCACCTGCTCACCACAGCACTGGCTGCAAACATCAAAAGCATCTTCTCCATCCCAACACTCACATACATTGCAGGGATGATCAGCTGGTTTTTAACCTTCTCTATAACTGCCTTTTAACAGCAATGCCTAACACATAAAATTTGTTACCTTGATTTAAATTGTCCTTGTGCACAAAACAGCACTAGTGAACCTAAACCAACTAGAGTCAGGGAGAAATACTCAAGATCATTTTAATAGGAGCACTGGTCACTCCCAGCTCCATCCCTCACAAGGGAAGAAGTCCTTTTCCTTGCTTATCCCCACATTGTTTGCAGGCACAGCCTAGTCCTGTGAGCAAGGCACAGCCAGTAAGCAAAATCAAAAAAAAAAATTAAAAATCCATCCCAACATCTGAGTCTCTCTTTTCCTTTGATAACTAATTTGACTCACTAGTTTATTAGAAAGCCCAGAAAGACTATAGGCAGAACTGAAGGGGAGCCTGAGGCCATAAGATAATCTGAACTGCAAAAAGTAACTGCTGCTTAGAAATAAAAAGGTTTAGAAAGAAACCAAAATATAGAAATGGTAACATCCAGAGCAAGATCAGTACCTTATGAATGCCCATCAGATTCTGAATCCTCATCCAGATGATGAATGATGCAGATAGCTCTGCAAGAGGATGGGCAGCCCCAGGAACACAGGACTACACATGTTTTCTACAGATGTAGAGAACAAGACTGGAATTTAAGCCGAGCTGTCCAGGAGGTCAGGCTAGATTATACAGTAACAGTCACCCTTAGTCCTGCACTTGGTGAATGCTGGATCCCAACAGTGGGTGTCCCAAAGCAAAGGGCCCCTAGGCTTTCAGGTTTGCTTCATACACACCTCAGGAGAGGTGAGATGGGGTAGGCCACACTCTGTGCAGGATAAGGTTGATATCCAGCACATCTATTTGGTTATTCAGATCTAGCAACTGTGGGAAACCCATAGAAACTTCTTGTAGTATCTCCACTAGTTACCTAGAAACTCAGACTGAGTTTTATGAGCAGAAAATATGTTGGAAGGCACATTTACCTCATCTGCTTCCAAAAGGACCCATTTTCCCTCTTTTGCCCGGCCCAGCAATTTCATTAGTTGAGAACTATTTATGGGCTTTAACCACTCTCCTCTTGTTTGCAGCCTGTATTTCCCAGCCACAAAGACATCCCAGCCCCTTTCACTTCCAGCATTACAGCCTCACCCAGAAATAATCGGTACAAGCTTCTGTGGTATCTAGAGGGCTTTCTGTGAATAAGAAACCTTTTATGAGCCTAATACCTCTGCACACTGTCCTGAGACCTCAAAAAAACCTCTTGCAGGATGAATTTTGCTTGGGGGGGAAGCCTTACCAAACCTGCCGGGATTAAATTCCAGACCAATAATTGAACCCAGGGAGTTTTTCAGTCAATTGTCTTCTCCTTTTGTCCAGGATCTTGCTGAGCTTTCTTTTCAGCCTGTTTGCTGAATATTACAAAGCAAACAGCCCAGCAGCCAGCACATTATCCCTGTGCACCAAGCAGGGCTTTCTCATTTCATTCATCATTTATGGGTTGTAGGAGCAATTTCCCAAAGTTAGTGCATCGCCTTAACAAAGCAAAGAGGGCTCAGTGGCAGGGAGGGAGGCCAGTGTATTAGCCTTTCACCTTTGGAGGCCTCAGCTCAAATCCTGGCTCAGGTTACCAAAGAAAGTAAGTCTGATGGGCTCAAACCATCATCTGCAGGGTGAAGCTGCCTCCCCAAGCAGCCAGGCCAGATGAGACGTGTTACACACCACACTCAGCACTAACACCCCATGCCCCCCACATAGGATGTCCATACCAGGGTTCTACAATCAGGAGACCTTGACCAGACTGACAGTTTCATTGCTACAGATTGCCACATCCCTGTGACAGATGATGCAGCTAAAAATAGAGGGTGGAAAAAAAATAGTAACTATAAAATAGCTCAGATCATCACTTTTCTTTGGGGGTGCTCTGCTTTATGTGGAGCTGAGCTGCTGGGGGATTTCTTTCTTTAATTACACTAGAAAGAAGCAAAAATAATTGATTCTGGAAGAAACCCAAGACCCAAAAAAAGCATCTCAAGCTCTTCAGACTGTTCCTGGAGATAAGACTGAGCTCAACAATCAGAAATGTATTTTTAAAGAGGAAAAGTTTTACTATTCTTTCTTGTATTTAACCATAACCACCAGCTGCAAGTTTCTGCAACAGCCTTCCAGGAAGGGTATCAAAGACAAAAATACAGCTTTAGAGATGAAGGTAGAATAGTTTAATGAAAATTTAAGATGTGGCTTCCAACAGGAGAGTTGAGTTTTTAAATTTATCTGGGATGTGACCTACTTAAGAATCTGAAGTAAGTTTAAATTGCTCACACCTATGAAATACACTGGTTTCATTCAGAAAGAAGTGAAGTTGAAATGTTCTTCCAAATCAGCAGATCTCCTGTCACTCCCAAAGAGGTTATCTCCTTCCAGGGACAGCAGACCTCCTGGAACTTTCAAGTTTTCTGCTTTCTGACTTCCAGGACAGTGGGATCACTGAGATTTGATGCATGGGGAGGGTAAGCATTCAGATGCAAGTAGCTGCACCGAAGAACAGGGTGTAGAAGGACAGCCAAAAGTGGGCTGTGTAATTGAATTATCAGCCAGGTTTGTTTCTTCAACATTTTTCAAGGCCAGAATCAATCATCATCCACCAGATCAATTCTCACACTTGTGTTTTAGAAGAAGCCAGTCAATCTCAGATAGATCAACCATGCCAGAGGCTTAGCTTTACCTCCAGCACATACCTTCAGGAGCTTACCAATTGCTCCTACATGCTCAAAACTTCCTCATTCAGCCCACTGCAGACACTACTCAGCAGAGCTGCATGTTGGATACAGACAACCTCGACCTAACCAGTGTGAAGAGAATGTCTGCAAGTTTGGGGGTCCAGATTTTTGAATCTACTCATCTGGCCATGAAGTCACCCCACTGGAGCTGAGCGTGGATGAGTTTTCCCTGCCATGGCTCACGTCTCTGCTCTTTTTTGTGGGAGGTAGAGACCACCGCGGCTGTCGAGCAGATACAATCCACTGGTGCTATTTTCACTTTAGGTATTTCTTTTCCCTTCATGGAAGGAAAAAAACAAATACAAGGCCCTTTGCACCTGGTGAGGAACGGCTGTTTGTTTAGACAGCCAAATGAAGTCATCACTGGGAAACGATGCCCTCACACCCCCTTTAATACTCACTTGCCAGAACCCATAATGGAGTGAAATGACCCGTTACCATCCACAGCTGTCTGATACAACCAGGAATGTTTCTGCCTCCTCCTCTCCTAACCATACAAAAGCCAAACTGTCCTTATCATCATCATTTAATAACAAACAATAACACACACACACACACACACAAATAATCTCCCTAGGATGAAAGGAAGGTGGAAATTACTGCCTAACCTATTTTTCCTGCAGTTTGCCCTGGAAACCTTCTAATGAAGGCTACAGCACCTGAACTGGCCCTGCTGCAGAGTCTGGCCAAGGTCAACACCAACCCCAAGCCCCAGTAAAGTTGCCTTAAAGAAGCTCCACATTAACACTACTCTGCTCCTCAAGATAAATGGAAAACTAAGCATTTTTAATTTGCATTTTAAAACAAAGACATCTAATATCCAGGCCATTAACTTGGTTATGAGGCTTTAACAGCAAAACTTGTTACCC
This sequence comes from Corythornis vintsioides, assembly GCA_025447755.1. Lineage (NCBI taxonomy): Eukaryota > Metazoa > Chordata > Aves > Coraciiformes > Alcedinidae > Corythornis > Corythornis vintsioides. Next base: position 14,763 of record JAOEGS010017986.1, on the reverse strand, counting down.
ACTATGTGTTTTGTTGTCATTAAGATGTATTAAATACTATTAATTGGGCTGTCTTGTTATTATGCTATTTGGAGACTTGCCACAAGCCCACTTCCACCCAACCTGTATTATGCTGTGAAACTTGGAGGCATTTTAAACATCTTGTGCAAAATTCATGAACATGAAAAGGAGCCTGTCTATATTTCCAAGATCTTGAGGGGCTGGGGAGCCTTCCTGAAACCCAACTCAGTTCAGGGTTGATCCATAGCAGCTACTACATCTCAATCCAACTGGCCAAGCCCCCACTCAAGCCCAAATGATTACCACACTCTATATGCACCTTCCTTCTAATGAATATAGGTTTACGGACATCTCATACATTATTTACCAAGGTGTGCTTATTATGATTGCAATGATTTAAGGCAGTTTGTTACAGGCACAGCTCTGAGTGATTGCGATCAATAGAAGAAACAAGAACAAGCCAATCTGCATGGAACAACAGCCCTGGTCCTTTGGGGCTGTGCTTCCCTGATTAACCCTTCCTAACCTGGCAGCAAAAGAGGCTAGCACTGGTCTGACAGCCACAAATAGATGGTTACCCTGCCTCTTACCCTCCTCATCTCAGTCAGGGTTGAAGAAGCATTCAAAAGTCTTGTGCAGCTCCTCCAGCTGTTTCATGGGGCAGGATCCCATGTGCTAGCAGAGCATTTCTCATGGTATTTAATGTGTGCCTTGGATGTGGCTATAACCAACTAATTGGGATACATCATGTCTCCACCTCCAGGCCCTATTTACAAAGCCTCCACCACTTTGCCCAGATGCAGATTGCTGCTAGCTGTGGAGATCCCAGGCTCAACCCCTGAAGGTGATGAGTAAGGTAGCAGGTATGAAGCAATTACTGCAATCAAGTAGCTGGACACAGATTCTTCCTGCATGAAAGGCCTCTGTCACTGAGAACCAGGAGGAGGAAGGCAAAGGGATGTGGAGCACTTTCGCAACTTCTCAAGTTTAAAGACAGACAGACAGGTCCCAGTTCTTCACAACTGATATCTCCTAATATACAGAATTATGATTCAACATTTCCTTTGTGTACCCTGGGAGCTGGACCAGTTCTCTGACCAGTGAGGACAACACAGTGATGTTGCTTTAATGTCCCACCACAGTAGTATGAGGTCTCAAAGACCAGAAACTTCTCCCTTGGACCACAGGGAGCAGGTAGCTATAACCTCTGCATGGGACACAAGGAGTGTGTTAAGGGCAACCAATAAACACTGTAATAGATTTATCCCAGAACTCCACAGAAGGTGTGTCTGGAGATGTCCTTCCCCACCAAGTACATGACTGATCTCAGCACAGTGCTTGGCTTTTACACGGGAGCTTTGGATCGGACCTGGAGCACAGGAAACATATTCATTACTTCAAAGGGGAAGCAAACAGGATGTCTGGACAAAGCACCAAATAAAAGGCTAATGACACAAATGGATATTTAATACAATGACTTCCTCTGATTATCCTATAAGGAAACACTTCAAATGCTGTCCATTTTGTACATCCTGCATCATCGCAATATGCACTTCAGAGGCTGGGAGGGAATTTTCCACACCATGCACTGGTAATGTGGGGCTCTGCTCTTACCTGCCCACTGCAGATGAGATGGTGCAGCACCTACAACCTCCACAAGCTGCTCGGCCTCCTGGGATGCTCTGCTGAGCAGCAGGATGGCAGCACCTTTCTTTCTCCCCATCACCCCCTCAGCATCCCCAGCACAGGTAGAACAGTGACAAGTCACTGCTGCTGTGGCTGTTCACATTACAAAGCTGCTCCTGGTGATACACAGGAGACCAGGGTTACACTCCCCCCCACCACCCCCAGCCCAGTTCCCCTCATAATCAGCAAAGCATCAGGAACTGGGAATAACACCAGCACTAAGATACCACCTCTTGGGTCCAAGCCCCTGACTTGATCTCTCCAGGACTTTTCCATAGCCTGAGCCATCCCCAGGGCACTTTTGTGCTGGGGGACCACTGAGCAAACATAGTTTAACTGAAATCCCTGCTTAGATTAAACCAAGACAGGATTTCATTAGCACAGCACTTGTTCCACATGCTGGTAGTGATCTCTCTGGAGAAAAGACAGCTGAAGCCTTTTGCTTTATAGCAACAGGGAGGAAAGGACAGAATAAAATAGTTCAGTTAAAAAAAAACCCAAAAAACAAAAAAATTGTTTCCAGAGTCACCATGACCTGATGATTGCTTTGGGTTAAACTAAATCCAACCCAACATAATTGGCCAAGAGGCCAGAGACAGCACCATGTAGGAGACTTAAGATTAGATTCCTTTTTTGCTGGAGAAAGAGAAGCCTGAAAAACTTCTTTGCAAGATTACTTTTGATTTCTCTTTGATTTTTGATGTGAAAAAATCAAGTACGAATTGAGCTCTATATGGTTACTGAATAGCAAAATAATGACACCATTAGGAACAGAGAGCTGAATGATTGAGGAAAGCTCCTTTCTAGTTTAAACTCATATGCTTTGTTAACAGTTATTTCATTCCGGTGCCGAGCCAGCACTTTGTTTAAAAGAGATCTTTGTTAATATTTTGATTAAGTTAATAAACACTGTTAGGCAAACCTGCCTAGGAAGACCTCCTAGCAAAAATAAGAAGAGAATGTCTGATAGGATTTTTAAGACTAAGATAAGGAAACATGCAGAAGACAAAAGAAAAAAAAAAATAATTCCTCAACCTGAGCAGTCTTTAACCATTCCCACAAAATTAAATACATAAATAAAATGAAGACTAATTAAACTGCAAATTTCATTACAGGCTGTTTTCAAGGCACTGTTCTTCCAATAAAGGAAATCTATAGTCTGGAGAGGAAGGGGAATATTTTCTAATGCCTTTTGAAGTCTGACTTTCTTCCAGCAGTTTATATACCATTTGCTTGGATGATTCCATTGGGAAAAAAAAAAAAAAAAAAAAAAAGGAAAGAAAAGAAAAAACAAGCAAAACTAAACCCTCTTCTTCATTTTTTAGCAGCATCCTTGGGATAAAACTTGTTTTCCTGATGCAAGACAGATAGTTTGACCAGGGCAAGCACTGCTGTTAGCAGTCGGACTCCAGTGTCTCTGTACATGGTGTGAATTAAAGCTATTTCTGTATCAGTGATGCAATAGCAGTTTTCTACCCATCTTGAGTTGTTCCTAAGCTCAAGGGAAAGGGACTCATTCAATCCCATCTTTGCTGTACAGCTGCTTTAGGAAAGAAGCCAGTTAGCATTCCATTCCAGGCCAAGAAAAATAATTTTTAGGGATGAGATAAGACAGAATTTGATCCTATGTTTATAGCTCCCATTGCAACCAAGACCAAGCCAACAGACCTGTGGGAAAGCCTCCCTGTCTCACGGAGCATAGGTATCACTGAGACAAGAGTTTGCCCCAAAGGGCTAACATTCCTCCCTAACCCCTTTCGTGGAGCAACACAAGGGATTAACTGCTCTCAATATTTGATAGCTCAAAGCTCCTTATTGATTCCCACCTACTGCTCACATTAAGAAATTACAATGAGTTGCAGCCAATTTTCACACTGGAATGAAACTGCTGGCAGCAATCCTTAGCAGGCAGAGGGATACCCTACAGTCCCATTACCTGCTCAAGTAAAGCAACACCAATGGAGAAATCAAGATGCAAAACCAGGAAACAATCTTCATTCAGATTCAAGGCCATCTCCTTCTTTGCCCCAAGAGCCCAAGACTCCACTACCTCCTCCAGCCTGGGAAACAAACTCCTCTTCCTCCACAAACAACCCATTTCAACAGGCAGCAGCTGATGCTCAGCCACTTATTTGCATCCACCTCCAGCTGCTGGCTGATCACCCAGCAGAGGAGGTTAAGTGTCACTGGAGCTTAGCAGCAAGATTGGACCTGCCCTTCTCCAGCTGCATCCGTTGTGCTCTTGGGGCTAGGCCAGGCTCAAGACAGAGGATCTGATGGGGTGGAAAAGGAAATTCTGTGCATTCCTCATCCATAGCCTACATGCCAAGTGAAATGCAGTGATGAGCAGCCAGACTGGAACACTTGTCTGAGGGCTTCATTCTAGATGCAAAAATTGCAATGCGGTTAAAGTAACATTATTGAGTTGGGTCCAGAGAAACCAGGCTGTTAGGGTTATGAAATCATCTGCCCTCCACTACTAGTGCAGCAGGTGAAGTGTTAGGAGGAGCATAAATCCTGGGATACACCCTCCAAAGACTGAATTCTGGCTTAGGAAAAACACCTGCCTGAAATGTTCTGAGCATGTGATTTTAATTTTCTTTGACCTTTTCATGTCTCTCCCTAGCCAGGCACAAAAATATCCTCCTCAGAAAAATTTCTGCCTGGAAATGATGGTTCTTTTTCCCCAAGTCCTTTTAAAGGGAAGAAAATTGCTTGTCTTCCTGAAATATGCTGCTATGAACAAGCAATGCATGAATTGCTTGTTCAGGAGGAAAAAAAACCCAACATGTTCTGCAGGGGAAATTCTCTCAATCTCATCCATGTTCATATTGGCTATATCCTACCAAAGACAACAGAAAAGAAATTAAAACACAGCAGCAGGAAAATCCAATGTAAATGCAATGTGACCTGGATAATTAACAGTTGAAAAACTCCAGCTTTTGGTTCCCTGTTCCCTCCTGCATTATTAATTTTGTAAATGGAAATCTCCCACGAGCAGGGTCATGGCTGCTAATCACAGCATCCTGGCATATGCTGGTGTGAGTAGTTTCTTTTCATTACCCCATATACCTTCAGGGTTTTGGGGGGAACTGTACTCCATCCACACAATAACACCAGCTCCTTTATTTCATCCCCTAAAACCCCATGCAGTTTGTTGAGGTGCCCCAGGTCCAGGTCACATCCCCTCAAGAACTGTCCAACTCAGTTATTTTTACTGCCTCAGAGTAGTATCTGTGGGCATGAAGAGTATAAAAGACACACAGAGTGCATCACTGTTCTATGAAGTGCTGGAGAAGGGTCTACCCAATGTCCATGCCCAAGGATGCCAGTCAGGCATCCAGCATGCAATTAGACCTTTAACACATCCAGAATGAGGGAGATGGAGCCAATAATACTCATGCCACAGGGAAAGAAGACTCATCCCTCATAAAACATAACCTGTGCCTTCCCACCCTGGGCTGGTAGCCAAGACATTGGCCAATACCACCATAGCACTTCATCCATTCCATCCATGGTTGCTGACTTGGATGGGACATCAGCTCTGGTCCAGGACAGTTTGGATAGAGCTCAGTCAGGTTTGAGTCCAGGCATTTCTGGCAAATCTGCCTCTGATTCAATAATAACATTGGGTTTGGAGTCCTGACTTCTGAAAACTCACCAGTTCAGTTAAAATCACTAGGGAACAGATAGGCTTGGGAGATGGTGCCAACAGCCAAAGTGCAACACACTGCTCAAAAGAGTCTTCCAGGAAGCTGGTCAAGATCTATTAGCATTGTCCATGCTGTTTTCTTCACCACAAAAAACAATATTTCTGCCATTGCTACCACTAATTTCACTCCATTGCTTGTAAAACAACTCCTGTCTTTGTAATTCTGTTTCCTGAAGGGATTTATAACCCTCTCATTTGTACCATTCAGTGTGGGACTTGCTTCAAGAGATATGGCAGGTGCATGACCCAGATCCCCTCACTGGTCTTCTATAGTTGCTGCTAAATGTCACATATGCTCAGAGGAAGGTGCAACCCTCCTTGGACATCAATCCACGCCAGCATTACTGCAATCCAGGAAGGAGGATGAAGTTCAGAAGGGAAAAGCCAAGAAAAGCAACATGTGAAGCACCATTACAAGGGGATTTCTCCAGAGCTCTCTGTACTATACACACCAAAGTAGATGTACCATAGCATAAATTATTCCTAAGCAGTTGACCTGAAAACACTTCTACCTCCATACCTCCACATGAGGAACAGTTTCAGGCTGAGATGACTCTGAGCTTGAGCAGGTCAGACTGGGGGCATCAGCCTCATAAGAGAAATGGGTCATGGGGAACCCAAATGTGCAGGAGGTAGTTGGTAGGGATGTCACATGGGACGCTCTGTCTATCAAAGGACTCAGTTAACAGCTATAGCTGATGTCAGTAGCAATATATTTCATAATTCATGATGGCTAAATGGCTTTTGGTGTTTAAACTTGCCTGCATCGATGCTTCTTTCAGCTGGATATGATACTCTCAACATCCTTCCCAAACTACCCCTAGTTGTCTCCTACAACCTAAAGTTAGTCTCCGTTCAGTGCTGATTACTGCTGAAACACCACTTAAATTCAAATTCCTCCAGCCTAAATGGCCAATGTAAAACTCTGGAATAAAAATCTACAACTTGTGTTTTTTGGGTAAAGTGGAAACCTCCCCAAGAGGTACAGTGCCTGTAGGTGCAGGAGACAGAGCTCGCAGTGAGTTGGCACAGGGTTTGGTCTTTTGTTGAAGGACAAGTGACACAAGACTGACAGGTTTTCTTCCACATTTCTTCACAGAAAACAGTTGTGATCCAGGAACAGCCTCACAGCACATGTGCTAAGGGTAAACAACTGCACTATTTTAAACCAGTGCAAATAGGACTAGGATAGCATGGACCAAACTCCATGTCCTAAAAGGGTTTTTCCAGCCCTGTGTCCTATGGTCCTGCTCCTTTGACCTTGCCCTTCTAACATTAACACATACCACACATTTTTCAAAAAGCAACCAGCAAAATAAGATATTTCACTGCATTTGATCCTCCCTGGGAGAGATGAGAACAAAAACTCCTAATGCACATTAATCCCATCACCAGAGCGCTGCTGAAAGATGGCTGATACTTGGGAGAGGAGCACTTGCAAGGGACAGGAAAGTCTATGGCCTTATGAAGGCCCCCTCATCCCCCCCAGCCATGGCTGCCTATCAGTGGTGAAGCAATAAATAAATAAATAAATAAATAAATAAATACATGGCAAGACTGATTCATGATCACAAACCACACAGTACCACAGTTCAGACCCCACCATCTGTCCATGTAACATGTTGCACCAGCAAGGGTGGTGGTCCAGCAGTTTAGGTGATGGACAGCTCTGCACGTGTTGGGTCCAATCCCCTCCTCAGCAGGAACCCAGAAAAATCCCAGAACAAGACAACTTAAATCTGTGGGACCTTCATGAGCCACTTGTCTAGGGGAAAAGAAACCCTCTAAGAAATACATTGCAGTTCAAATAAACACAGTCTGGATAAATGGTGACACCTTCCATGGGAGGCAGGGAGAGTCAAGCAGCAATTTCCATTCTGGGGCTGGGGCAGGTGGCAGCAGCAGCCGCTGGGGCTGGTACAGACTTGTCCTCATATTTGTCCTTTGACCCTCTCTCCCCCCAGCAGCTGAGCCTTGTTTACTGGCATTTCAGCAGCCCATCTCCTGTTTCCATTAACCCTCAGAGGATAAAGGAAAGGGCTTGTAATGCTGGGGTGCTCTTCACGAAGGGCAGCGAGCTGCTCTCAGGCAACCCCACTGAGAGAGGCTGAGCCAATATTTATCAATGGGGAAAGCAGACAGCAACCTGAGGTGGGCTGGCTGCTTTGCCTGGTACACAGCATGCTGGGAGAGACAGAGCATTTTAAGGACTCTGAAGTCGCCAGCTTTGCCTCACATCTCGGGGGGCTTTTGCTGCTCTGACAATTTAGACAGACAGTGTCAAAACTAGCCCCACTCTGCCTTCAGGCTGTGTTTATTCAACACAGAGATGAGACATTGTCAGAATTCCTCCACCGAGTCTGACCTTGTAAGAGAATTAAATCCAAAGGGCTTGTCCCCCTCAACTCCTGGACAACTATTCCCCATGGGTTAAATCCAAGAGTTTAACATAAAAAACAAAAGGGACATAACATCTTGCTGACAGTCAGAGTGACTGAATCCAAGTGATCTGAGCCACTTCTGACCAAACAGATCAGAGATGAATGGTATCTCCTAAAGGCAAGAAAGTACATCACCCATTTTCCTTGCTCCCTCTAAACACACTCCAGTTACTACAGCATGGCTGGTACTCAATCTATAGCTTGGGGTTATTTGTGGAAACAGTCCTGAGCCATCCCAGCTATGGGCCAGGCTAGAGTTGCACTGTAAATGTCCAAATAAACCCTGCTCCAGGGAAAGTGAATCTAGGAAAAGCCCTCCCAAGTCTTTGCATTTTCAGTCCATTGTGAGAAATGAGCTCTGCTTGCCCACAAGATCATCAAGTTGTAGATTTGGGATATTTATGGACTTTGGATTTTCTTTTTTCTTTTCTTTTTTTTTTCCTTTTTATTTATGGAATCTATTGTTGTTGGCCACAGAGAAGAAATTTCATCTCTGCTACACTGCCAACTGCAAGGCACCAGCCTTTGGTTTGGGGAAAACCCATTAACTATTTTACAAGATAAATGCTGAACCTAATGACAAGCTGCTGTACAGTTGTTCAGGATGGATAGACAAACTCTATCTCCTTCTACTCTGTGTTTGAGTCCAGCTGCAGTCAGTCAGCTCAGCTTAGTTGTAGGTATATTTGTCATCCAGGGACTTGAAGGTTAGCGAAGGGCACAGATTCATTATTATTCCTGCAAGGACAGGTTTGCCCTCCCCACCCTGTGCCTAGGATTTATCAAATGCCACAAAGAACAAACTGAGGATTAAAAGGACCCCTCAGTCCCTGAGATGTCCTGTTTTGCTGCTGGCCCTGGGGACTGAGTGTTGCCCTTCTCTTTGTCTCTGATCTGGAGTTGGGCAGGTGGTGAGCCACTCGCAGGACCAGACAGCAGCCTGCCCTGCTGCCCCCACAAGCGTCAGGGTGCTGATGAATATCCATCTAATTGGAATTAGAGATTCTCCAGACCAGCCCTCCAACTGGAGAAATTAGCTAGTTTATTCCAATAAAGATGCTAATATGGGGGGCTTTGTGAAGGGCGAGAAATTTCCATTGTCATTCAGAAGCAATTTGTAGCGGATTTGAAGCCTTTGAAAAGGTGATGTGCTGGTGGCTGGGTTTGTATAATACCCATCCCCGAAATTCACAGCTGAGCATTCTTCCCCTCCATATGCTTCAGTGCTGCCCAATTTGTATTCCCGGGGTGAGGAGGCGCTGGAGCGGAGCAGCCAGCGAGAGCGAGCCTCCAGCAACAGCCAGGGGAGGGTGGCTGCTCCTGGGGAGGGGGGACGTGGCAGCCAGGCACAGTGGGGATCCACGCTGGGCAGCCAGGGATGGGGATGCCAGGCTGACCTCTCTGCTGGGCTGGGCAGCACACAGACTGAAAACAGCTGCTTTAGTGGAGAAGGGTCTTAGATGCCTCCACTCAGCAGTATTAATGCTTCTTCAGGGTCTTCAGGCCATTTTGCTGACATTGAACACTTCCATGAAGCAACTTTGCTTTTTTGGAGCTCCCACCTCCATTACTCTTTATTCCTAGATTTAAATCATCATATCTGGAAGCGATTTAGACTGGTTAACACCATCTCTCCACAACACCACCAAAATCCTTAAATGAACTTTTCCAATTGAATTTAACTTTTCTCCAACACTCCCTGTTCAGATACAGCCTCCTGAGCTGAGACTCTACAGGCTGGTGCCTTGCATGAGGCACCTAATGGGACTGAATTATCTGGGGAGGCTTAGATTTTCCAAACTGCTTACCAGGTGATGTTTTACTGACCTTCTAGCCAGACTTGCCTCTAATGCACCAGTCTCTGCAGTAAACCTAATCAGCATTTTAGGAATGAAGCACTTCCATGAACTGCAACCCAAATTCACATAAAACCCAAATGCCTCCCTGAGCTACTCTTTGCAGATTGCTCTAGGAGATATAATGATATAAAAAATGTTTCACTAATCTAACAGCTGCCTGGAAATGGAGACAGAGCTCTGCACCACAGTGAGTGACTATTTTTGCTGGGAGGTCATCCTCCTGCCACTGACCTTATAGCCTTTGCTCTTTCCATCTTCTGATGTAAAGTTGAGGGATGAATCATAGGATCATAGAATGACAGCAGAAGCCATGAGCAGTTGGGGTTGCTCCCCAGAAGCCCAGATGCACTTGACTCTTGTCCATCTCTCTGTCTCTGTAGCTTTATCTGGCACTGAATTCAACGTTTGCCATGGATTGCATCGCTCCAGCGAGTACCTAGAACTGACAGGGGTTGCTCTGCTGTAAATGTTACACTAAGGCTCCCACTCAGACAGGTATTTCAACTTGTGCCTAAATTTAAACACAGGATGGCTGCACTGAACCCAAGGGACTCCTCCCATGCTTGCTGCAGATACCTTGAGGTCAGAGGTTTTAGAAGCACAGGCAAGGGAGAAGGAATATTTCCATCTGCTCAGGATCCTGCCTTTGCTCATGGGCAATTTAGAAGAGGACACTACTGACCAGGTCAGAGCCCATAAACACTCTTTGCCATGGTGAGGTTGGCTGCAAATGCTGATGGGCTCATTCCCAGAGATGTGAAGCTTATCAGCTTTTTCCACAGTACCTTTGTCAGATCTTTGCATTTTTCACCAGGGTTGCTGGCAGAGAAGCCATCTGCCCACATGCAGCTTTTTAGCAGTGGTGAACTCCTGGCATGGCAGAATTAGAAATTCTCTGTTGAACTAAGGCTTAAATATTTTCTCAAACAATATCTGGCAACAAAAAGAACTTCTGGTGTTTCTCAGCAGCCATGCTGTGCATTTACTGCTCAGGCTGCAGTTGAACCAGTATCAGGTTTTGATGCTTAAAGCAAGTGTCGATTTTAAAATAATAGATATAAGAATATAACTAAATGGCTGCATAAGAAAAAAAAAAAAAAAAAAAGAGGCTTGGTCCCCAGCCAGGGCAGCTGATGCATCTGTGAGATTTTGCTTGGCTGTGCAGCCTGGCTTGCCATGGGTCTCTTGTGTGACCAGGGCGCAGATGAGGATCCTACATAGTAGGAGAGCAGTCTTGGCTGAGCTCAAGTTTATGCTCTGAAATAAGCTAAATTCAGCTCTCAAGCCCCCTGAGTAGGGATTATGGAATCTGTTTGTGATCACAAAGCCCTACATAGTTGTAACTGTATACTTCTTTTCTTATCTTATTTGCAATGTTGATATGAACTTTAATGAAAATGAGGGGAAAAAAAAAAAGTTTCTCAGACTTTTTGGCCAGCTCTGAAGCAATGCTTTGCATTATCTACTCAGAAAGAATAGCTCTATTAGAACAATAGCTTTAAAAAAAAAACCAAACTCTTGAAAAATGGTGTGAAGATAGTATTTTATTTTTGGTTTCCAATTGGCTTCATTTTCTACATGGGGCTCAGAACTGGGAGTTGTGCCTTTTCTCTGGTCCTTATGGGGACCACAGTTCCTTCCTCCCAAATGCAACTGGGAAAGGAGCAAGAAGGAACTTGCACTGAAATGTCCCAAATAGGTAGGCCAGGCCCAAGCCAAGGAAGAGTGTAAAGTTCAGAACAGGGACCCACCAGAACACAATGACATCACCTCCACGCTGATGCGTTCCCAGGGAAGAGGGGAAAGGAAAGGATACCACATCCCGGGCAGCAAACGTGCAGCCTCACAGTCCATCCCACAATGGTTCATTGCCAGGCTCCAGTCTGGAGTCATCCATGTCCTCCCTGTGGTGAAGAAATCACACATAGAGCTAACTGCACTCCACAAAACACAGGCTCTGTCATCTGCCTGGTGGTCAGGTCTCACCTCCTTGTGTGGGTACCACAGAGTAGGTGTCAGTAGCTTTGTGGCACTGGAAGGATAAACACACCTCTCTGCTCCCCAGCCCTTCCCCTCCTCAACAGCTCCACATGCTCTAACTCTGCAGCCTAGGCTCTTGGGACCCTGTTTTGTTTTAGCTCACGATGCACTGAACACAGGAAAGGAGCTGGAAGGAAGGATGTCCCTTGCCAGATACACAGTCCCCACGGGGGGTTTCTCAGTGCAACCATCAGCCCTACCAATGCAGCTGGGTTGTCACCTCCTGAATGGTGCCATTGTTCCTGCCTCCAGAATAAAACAGACACAAGAGGCGTTTCCACCCAAAGAAAACCAGTTTCCACTGGTGACTTCTCACCCCTTGCCCAAGAATCCTCCTTCCTTCCCTTTCAGGGCCCCCGTAGCTTTCCTTTGTGCCTCTTCTAGGATAAAAAGAGGTAGTCATTGATTGTATTAATAATTCAGAGCCTAATCTCACGGACGGGTGTTCACGGCCCATGAGGTGGCAATCTTTCAGCTTGAGATCAGGATCAGCCAGATCTTTTAGAGGTCAAGGAAGATGGCTGCAGCATGGAAAATGCCTTCAGAATAAGAGGTTTAGTAATTCTTGTGCATAGATGAAAATGGCAAATTAAAAGCTTGTGTGTCTCATGCTTTCCATTGCCCCTGCATTTCAACTTGGTGATGATCACAAAACCTTGAAGATGACTTCCACCATCTTCAGTCAATCTGTGGTTTCTAACACATGCTCCAGCCCAGCAACACTGTCCAGGTCACCTGAACCCTCCTGCTCCTCAGGACTTACCTCCTGTTGATGGATCTTGCACTACCATCTCTTTTCTCCCACGGCCAAGCTCCTCCTTTAACTGCCTACTCAGTTGAGTTGTCGTAATCATTTCTGGAAGGACAAAGTGTACTGGCACTATTTGCTTTCCTTGTTTTGTGGCCAAGCAGGTCCCTGTGCAGGGAGAGGGACAAGTTCATCTTCAGTACAAGTAGGTGAAACTGGTCACAGGCATCAAACTGGGGATTCCCAGGAGAAGCAAGGAAAAGGAAAATCTGAATATGCTGGATTTAATTTTCACCTGGCTGTACTTTACACACAGGGAGCAAATTTACATCACTGCTCTTGGAGCCTATCTTAAAGGCCAATAGTCCATTCTCCATCCAGTCCTTCCTTCATGTTCCACAGCTAGTTATCTGCTGCAGCTGCATTAATGCTCTGTTAGCTGGGTGTTGCTCACACCCCAGGGTCGAAGCTCATGTAGAAAAGTGCCCACAGATGGGTACCATTACACCTACACTCTGCACCTTGCTGGGAGCTTATGGCAGAACTGGCAAGGTCAAAGACATGCACCTTGCACCTGGAACTGAAGGTGCCAACTTCTGTTGTGATGCCAGAGAGTAACAGCATGCTGATAAGAGCTGGGGGTGATGGCCCGCGGAGACTTCTGAGAGTTCCCACGAATGAGGCTGTGCTTTGCTAGGAACCTCCCTGCTCCGTGGCTCCCTGTTCCCAACAGGAACCAGGCTCAGCACCAGTTTGCTGCTGCTGTGATGATCTGCTGCTGTTACCAAGGCACTTCCAGTGCCCTGTGGATTAGCATTTCTTCTCTCTTGTGCTTTGTCTTCGCAGGAAAGCACTTCCACAGCACAAGCAAAGGCGATGGGTTTGCAGTGGCCATTGCCGCCCCCCAACCCAGACAGTGGTGGCACAGTCCCCAAGTGCTCAGATTAGTAACACTTCAGCATACAGCATTTTACAGCCTGGGACTCAAGCCTGACCTACTGTGCACACCTGCAGGAAGGCCTGGGCTTGGGAGCCTTTCTCCCCCCTCCTCTTTGTCTGCTCCATTCACTTGGGCTCCTCCGAACAGGCAGTTTACCTTCTCCCAGGCAGGGCTTGTGCCTGGTTTCCTGTCTGTGCAGCGTCCCAGGCCTGACAGAAGCTGCTCTGTCTGTACTACAGGATCCAGACACCACAGTATCCAGAACTGTGAACTGATTTGCAAATAATTATTATGGAAGGAAGCTCCTCTCCTATAGCTGATAACTTATCTGGCATACATCAGGCTTTCCCCAGTTTCTTCTTTCTTCTTGCTTTAACAATTCATCCTCAACACATTGTTCCTGTGTCAGAACTATACACTTGTAGTACCCACATTTAAGAAAAGGACCTCTTTGATGGCAGGGTTTCCATAGCAGGGCTGTTTAGATTTGTTGTGATTAAATCACATCCATTTTCTAATTTGTACCTAACACACACTCAAATCCCTCCTCAAGCTTGAGCTGTGCAGGCACATTTTGTCTTCGCTGCTGACTTAATCGAGCAGCAGAGAGCTGCTGTGTGCTCTCTGCAATTGTTGTCTCTTGCACTGGGAAGAAAAAAAAAAAAAGGGGGAGAAAGACACTTTGCAAACGGTTGCTATTATCCACGTACTACAACGACAGCATATTTAGTGCATTTGTGGCTCTGAGGCTGCAGTAATTAATTGTGTGTCTGACACTCTGGCTGGTACAGCCTTGCACCCAGAGTTTTCCCATCACAGCAGCAGAAAAACAGGCACCCATGCATACCAGAATCAGTCCTCCTTGGCTTCTATGGGAGAAGGGTGCTCATCCCAGACTTGCTGGAGGAGAGTGGGGGTGACTGCCACACTGTCCAATTCCAGGCAATGCTGAGTGCTGGGGCAGCTGTGATGGGGGAGCTACACCGAGGTACTATTAGGACACCCTGAGATCTCCATCCCATTCCCATTGCCGGCGTCTTCTTCCTTCTCTCAACCCGTCTTTGCTACAATCCCTCATCAAGAGAGAGATGCTCTCAGAGTCTCTGGAGTGGGGGTGCACCCCGTCAGACTCCCCCCTTCCCCGCCCACACCCTCCCGCTGCAGGTGGAGCATCCCCACCCCTTCGGGAGGGGGTGTACCCTGCAAGCCCCAACTCTGGCTGGCTGCACAGGGAGAGAGGGTGCTGGGGAGGGATTGCTGGGGAGGGATTGCTGGGGAGGGATTGCAGCGGAGACACCCCCACACACCCCCCCGACCCCCCTCCCAGCTCCCGCTCC
>JAOEGS010017985.1:112665-140708 GCA_025447755.1 Corythornis vintsioides | reverse complement strand
AGCACTCGTGGGTGTAACCCATCAGGGCCCATAGATTTGTAGATGACCAGTCTGCTCAATTGGTCTCTAACCCAAGCATTTTCACATTACCTGAATATGTCAATATCACCACCATTAAAATAATTTGCTGCTTCCAATGCTTCTACAAAACTTCTTTCTTAAGATGTACTCAGATCATGCCAGAAGACCCTCATATCAGTTCAGTGGGATACTAATTACTTTCTTGATCTTTCCCTTTCACTGATCTTAAAGGCAAAGCTGGACTTTTATAATGATGCTGTTTAGTGCTGGGCAGTTGGGTACCTCAAGAAAGTTTTCAGGGGGAGACAAGTACAAAAGTTGGTGATCCATCTTTTGGAGCTGAAATTTGTGCATTTGACATTATCATTCAACCTCTTCTTATTGATCTGGAGCATTCCAAGAATTATTTAAAGTTGGCCCTGATGCACTGAAAAGTGGACCCCTATAACTCCAAACCCCAGAGTCCCACGGTGAAGGGAGAAGTCCATCCACATAAAGGATTAAAGATTTTCCTTGCAAATGAAGATGTAGTGCCTAGGACAGATAATTTTCTGACAAAATTAATTGAACTATATTCCTGTTATATTTAGCCTCTAATCCCCTACAAATGCATTTTTGACCAATCTTCTTTTCGTCATGCTCTACAGATTGTACCCAGAATTCAGCAATGCCATAGTAATTGAAAACTGAATAAAATTTCCCATCTAGACTTATTTGAGTTTTGTTCTGCAATACCATTCTATTATTCTATTCATATAACTTCTGGAAGGTAGCAAAATAACGATAAATATAGAATTGTTGCATTTAATTGAACATATAACAAAACTTGATGTTTCTCAAGGTATTTTGTACCCTTTCCTTCCAGCACATTTAATAATGGATGAACGCTTAAAAAAAAAAAAAAAATTAAAACCTCTCAAATAATGTGAGTCGTCTACTAGGAGAGAAGATTTAAAGATGATAAATGTTATTTAGAATCACTATGATATGATTCATATTGTGATGCGATTGGGAACAATATTAAAACCCACCAAGGCTATTATACCTAAATTTTTGTTTCAATTCATGCAATATTGCTGCTGCTTAATATGATTTCTATTTACTTCTTTCCATTGTTAGTGTTTTATTGAGGTTGTGTCGGCTTTATCAAGCTAATCTCTGCTGCAAATGGAGGTCAGCAGAGCCAAAGCACTGGCAAAAAGCCTGTCTCCATTATATTCTACTTGGTATGAATTTACTTGAAAATCCTCTCTCTAATATAAACTCTTTCTTCACTATTCTTCCATTATAATATTTCTACCTGCACAGACCCTGACAGATTGATATTTAAAAGCTATATAAACTCTCATAATCTAATTTTATATTCTTTTTTTTTTCTGAGGTACTGCAGCTCATTTAAAGTGACAGTGAATGTGTTCATCAAAAGGTTTAAAATCAAACAATCTTGGCCATTGACAAAAGCCTGAGTTTCAGATAATTTAAATTATAACTTAAAAACAGGCATGGCTACTTTTAATGACAATGATGGTGAGTCATTAATTTGTGTTGTTCTGATGTCAAGGGTGAGGTAAGCAATCCTGTCATGCCCTTGCTAGAGCAGAATTTGGCAAAACAGGATATTGTAGAAGCTTTATAAATCTTATATCTCTATTTCTCCTTGTACTGGTCTAGGGAATAATGAAAAAGAGCGACACATAAATTTACCTACCAAATGGGGTATGTGCTCTCTCTTGAATACCCACACATAACTTCCATTAACATTAGTATAAAATATACATGCACACCAGAAGGAAGGATAACCTAACAGATATCCGGAGGTCTACGATATGAGCAGAACTATATTCCCTTTAGTAGCTGCCAATCCATCCCAGATCACAGGTATTTGATTTTTATTTTTTTTTCTAGTTTGAATTAAACACTGAATCTCAAACATTTGCATAAAAAAAACCCTACAGATAAACTGCAAAATAATAAAGTTTACATCCAAGACAATGGTTTGTTTTAATATGTTAGGCTTACATAGCCCTAGTCCCAATTTAAAATCAAAATAACCCAATTAAATATAGATAAAATAAAAATAAATAAAACCTCAAAGATTTTTTTTTTTTTAGGACTCTGCAGTAAATTTGTAAATATGTTATTGGAGATGTGATTGAAATCTGACAAAAAACCACAACGTTTTATAATAATGTCCTGCAGCAAAAGTATGGCACCAATAACTAAACAATACTTTATCACCTTTGCCACTCTCAACAGCTCCCATTAATACCAAGATCATAGTGTTAGGCCTTCTATTCCCCAGCTGACCATGTTAGTGACAGCCAGGGCTTAGGCAATGACATTGAAAAATATTTGCCATGACACGGCCACAAATCACTACGAGACAAGTTTAACACTCAATATTCACTAAACTTGCATCTGTTCTTTTTGTGTTAGAACATCTACAACACATTTATTATAGGCTGAATTCCTCAAAGTATCAAAACATTGATGGAAAGTGATAAAAATTATTGGTTGATAAAACCAGATGCACAGAGGGGCCTTTGTCAAGTTGTTTGTTCAGATGAGGTTATTGTCTGAGATGGAATCAACTAGGACACCTGATGAAGAAATGTTTTCCTAAGATTACTGTTCATTTACCTAAAATGAGCCAGCAAATGAGGACAAATACCTGTAAGTTAAACTTTCTTTACGGTCTTATCCTAAATGTATTGATTTTTATTTTCATCCTTCCCAGAGAACCCAAACAGACATTTCACTGCTTAGCAATGGCCACAGGACATTATCTCTTCCATGTGATTTAGATCCTCTGCAAATTGTGTCTATAGCTTCCTGTTTTCTGGGCAAGGTGGTTGGCAATGTCCCATATACATGCCCATTCCCATATTTTAGCTTCAGATCTCATGCCTCTTTTTAAGAGCATGCAGGACATTATTTCCCCTATGTTGGGTTTTTTTTTTTTTTTTCACAGAGTTGTATTATTAAATCAAGCAGGACAGAGAAGCTCCTGAAGACTCACAATGAACATGTGCACATCGCCTGCTGCCACGCCTTCAGCAGAAGAGACCAAATAGACTTGTCCTTCGTCTTTACAAGGGCATAGTCACTGCATTACCATAACCTGTCCTCATTCACATTGTTGCCTATTTCTGCCTTGTTCTTGGACTCACATGATGAGAAATCACCATACCAGGGCATTCCCAGAGCTTCTACACCAGACCTGTCCCCTTCACTTTTTAAAACATCCACTCAGTGCTAATCCCAATCTGTCAAATACCTTGCAGGACATGTGGAAGGAGGGCTACATAAGAGGGGAAAAGGAGGGAGATCTATCAGGATTTGCTGGTGGCAGGATGACTGAAGCTTGTGATGGGTATGGTAGGTACCTAATCCTGCAGCAATGGAAAAAGGAGAAATTGTCTGGAACTAGTAGATCTGTTTAAATGAAATCCAAGACAGCCTATAGTGGATAGTGAACATCTGGAATTCCTCCTTACAGGAGAATATGGAGAAGGAGAGAATCAACAATATCATAAAGACTTTAGGTAACTGATAAACAGTGAACTCAGATAGAGATGCTAATGAAAGGTGATAATGGTGAACCTTCTGATACGTCTAAGCCAATGGGTATAAAAACAAGGTAAACAGGACAACGGCCTAACCTGCATATTCTCCCCTAACAAGAATCTCCTATTGTTGCTGTCTGATTACTGGGCAAAGTGGACCACTGATCTAATGCAGAAAAGAGAATATGAGGTTGCCAAAGGGCAAAAGTTGTTTCTAAGGCATGCTGAACTCATTATTAAAATTCTGTAGTTTTCTTCTGACCCACGCCATAGTAGAGCAGATGATTTCCTGATGGAGTATTTTCAGAAATGACAACTTTTTGGAGTGCATTGAAGAGACTGCTCAAGAAGGGGAATGATTAATTTTAATATCAAGTTTTGCAGCATATTGAATGACACATTCTTACATTATATATTGATATATAACACACGGATCCTATGCTGACTAGTAGTCCATTTCCAATATGGCATAGTTTATAGATAATGAAATAGGTAAGGGACGGAGCCATAAAACTCTGGCTTTTTCAGTTGAACCAAAAATCTTTTGGAACTTCATTTTGGTTTGAATGATGACTGTCTTGGATGTTGATATTAAGCAAAGGCAGCAATAAATGTGTGCAATGCCCATCCTGTCACTGTTTCCCTGAGGCAAGAGGCACAGCCCAACAGACTTAAATTTAGATGAACCACAGAAGGTCAAACACTTGTCCGAAAATTAATCAGACTTCTTTGTTCAGAACTTTCTTACTGTCTAGTATGCCTTATATTTGTTTAAATTTCTAGGACAAAATGGCTTTATTAGTGGGTTTCACATTTACCAATCTTTATAAGGCCTCATAACAAAAGTTTAAAAATCCAAAGGTTGGTGTTTCCCTGCTATATGCCCAAACTCATACAACTGCTTTAAAAACACACTCTCACAAAATACCTAAAATGTTTACATCATAATTCTAATTTTATTACCAAAAGTATTTGTCCTTATGAGCTGTCTTTTTAGAAAGCTGGATTGTTTGGACAGGCTGGAAGAGTGCATTGTTCTTTCTATTTGCACTATGACTCTTCATTTGTATGGTGCAGAGCTCTTCATAATCACTATAAGCCATCCACATAAATCTAATTGCCATTTCCTCCCATTTTACAACTGTCTTCAGCTCTTCAAAGTCTTTGTAAAATTTCTACAGGGACTACATGAAAAGTTCAGCCTCCTATGGGCTTTGCAACGAAATAACCTACATATTTTCAGTTACCTATTTTGAGGAACAAATCTTCAGGTTTTTCTGAGATAGGTTATAAAGCTTTTTGTTCCTTTGGCTTTCATCTAAAATCAAGACAAAAGATACATTTTTAAAGATGATACGAAACAAAATTGCAATGACTGAGTACTTGGGAGAAAAGAAACCTTTAGAGTTGGAAATGCTTTGTTACAACTGAATAAACTAAATATGCTTAATATGAAAAGTAATGAAGCGACTGATTGAATAGTTTGACATTACTGCACATGAAATATCATTAACAGGTTTACGATGGTTTTATCTCAATACCAAATCTCAGAATAAAATAAATGGAAATATGGGACTATAGTGATTTGTCACTAGAGGTTTTCTGTGTCATTTAAGAAAATATTTTCAGTAAAAGACTAGTCAGCATGAGCTGGTGCAACAGAAAAGGTTACAGGCTTGTGTAAGTTTGAGAATAAGCCTGATTAAACAATTTAGGATAGCTGCAGCACATCAATACTGATGAGAGAGCATGTATGTGTCTGTCAGTCCCAGTACCCTGGAATTCCCTGGGTATCCCAAATCACACCCATGGTGACTACTCCTGCCCATTCTCAGGGTGGGAGCTCTCAGCACAAGTCCAGCAAGAGATGCCTGTGTTGGTATTGTCTCCCTATCATACCTTGATGGCTCATTGTATTATTTGCAGGGTAGACATAAAAGCAAAACTCTCTCAAAGCTCTGAGATGCATAACCTCCTCAGCATCTCACAGCCAAGAGGTTTATAGATAGTCTTTATAAGGATTACCCTACTGGATAAAGGTCCCTTGGGTTTTGGGATAGGTGTGGTTGTCCCTTTCACTTTATAGAGGTGTTGGAGGCAGAACTTCTGTATTCATGTATGGGGTATGGATGCTCATAGCCACCTCCATCAACATAGGCCACTGCCTTGCATAAAAACATACAATTCTGAAGGTTAGCAGGTTGAAAATCAGGACAGTAAATCTGACCTGGTGTTTCGTGGCTGCTATGTTAGTTGCTGAGCAATTGTCCAATAGCTGACAATAAGAGAGGTCATAACAGCTCTTCCTATACATTACAATGTACAGCCTCAAGGTGCTGATCACTGTTTCTGTCCATTGCATATTAGGAAACGTCCTGACAGCTCTGTGTCATATGGAGAGTACTTACATGCCCTATATCTGACCTTCAGGTTCCTGTCATACCTTGTAGGTGTCCACCTCATCCTTCAAAAGGTCTGAAAGTGGAACCAAATATGGGAATATTCCATGCAATATTACAAGCCATTTAACCCAATCACCTCCATGTTCTGTTTCAAATTAGCGAGCCAGACAGATGTTGCTTCCCATGGTTTCACTATCACAATTTTCTTACCATCTTCAACTTTACACTGGTAATAAACGACTACTGACACACTATATTTTTCCCCATTGAGAGAACCACTGATTAAATCTGAGACTGATGAGAAAACAGAATAAGATAACTCTCAAAGTTTCTTGTGTTGTAATTTGGGAAGTTAATTTGATTGGATCTCATTATAACTGAAGTATATCTTCATTTACCCAAACGTTTGTTAAGTGGCCACAATTAAAGCACTGGATTTCACTTGCTCTTTTCAGAATAAAGATCATTTAAAAATCAAATACAATAATATGTAAATAAGCTTAAATGAACTAACTGTTCTTGTTTTATAAGCACTAGGAAGAAGTATACTCAAGTTATCTGCATTTTTATAGAATTTCAATATATAGTACAGACTGGTTTCCCTATTTGCATTTTTCTGATATTTTCAAGGATGAAAAAGAACAAGAAATAGGACCAGCATCTTAAAATCCCAATGGTCTACATGTGCTTACATTCTTATTCAAGTATCCAAATGGAAAGGTACTTTTTTTTCCCATATTTTGAAATAATATCACAAATTTGCATGAAAATAAAAGGGGTCAGACAAAGTGAAAAAGTCTCAATGCTCATGATATTATACTTAATACAGATACATATTATCAAGTATATTTGACAGCCAAAACTGTTCTTTGATATGAAGTTGCATAACATTGAGTATAATGTTAGTGTCAAGCCATAATATATTTTTGAAAACATCAGGAGATTTGGAGGGGGAAAATAAAAGATCATGTTTTATAATTATTTTCAATCTCTCCCCCCAGATGACAGATTAAAAAAAAATTAAAAAATTAACTATTATTGGTTCCAAATCAAAGTTTTTAGTTTCAAAATGATGTATTCCTTAACTGAAGTTGTAGTGGGGTTAAGGTTTAGAATAAATATTTAAATTTATTTCCTGCTCTTTATTTCATTAATGTTTGCCTTAATGAAAACTTGGAGAGCAAAGAGTTTGTCGTCTTCTTCCAAAGCAAAATTTACTATTTCTCCCAGCTACTTCCATGCAGATGTTATTTTTAGGCAATTCAAAGATAATTCTTTTTACTAAACCAAGAGAAATGGCAATTTTTGTTTAATTAAAAATCAGAAGCCCTAATATCATTCCACTGGGGGAAAAAAAAAAAAAAGTAACAAGTTGTCATACGTGCACAGGATTAATATGGAAAAGTTGTTAACTCTGCATGTGTTTTTTTACCGTCGTGTCCTTTTCTCTGGTTTCTTTGGCAATCCTTAAAACTTTACAAGCTGCATTTATGTTAAGCTGTTCCTGATATGCTCCACTAAGTGTGCTTTAGACACATTGTTAACATAAGGCCAAATCTGTAATACAGCATGGACAATTAAGTGCACAATTTTTGTATAAATGCAAAATCCCTCACTGTGAATTATTTAATTAATGCTCTACAGTTCATTTAATAGCGCTCTTTCAAAGGCCATTTCACTCACAGAAAACTAATTTCATTCTTCGGGTTGATTTAATTAGATTGTATGATATATGATATTGCTAATTCAGTGGCTCTCTTTGCAGTGTCTAGCCCGTTGCTCCTATTGTCGGCAATCTGTCAGCCCCATTTTTAACAGTATTGAAAAATTCAAGCTTTATTATTGCTCGCTCACTCTTTCTCTCCCATCAGGAGGAAAGTAATGAGCTTTTCTTCTTATGAGAGCAAGCAGAGAGTGTGGTGCCCTTAGCGCTTCAGGCACCGAGCAGTATTAACAGCCTGATTCATGAGTTAAGTTTCTAACTGCCCGTGGCTATTAGCACTCAGTCCTTTGGCTGTCATTTAGTTAAAAAGACTCTTCGGTTAATTCACTCTTTTAATGAGACTGTGCTATTCAACTAATGTATTTTACTGTATGAAAGGTCACACCAGGAAGCAAAACAGATTGGAGGGAATGTAGCGGGAAGCCTGGCTGTCAAGAAACAGTTCAAGCCTCGCAGGCATTTCGCCGTCGCGGCGCCCGTAATAGGCTATGGAACTGATGGGCCAGCGCTCACCTCAACAGTTGAGCACCATAAATCACAGCTAAATAGAAAGCAGATTAATCAGAGCCACAGACAAAAAGAGCACGTGTTTCATTACCCATATAATCACTAACATGATTGCCAGACAAGCCGGGGGAACTGTACACGGGGCTGACAAAATGCAGCGTGGCGGTGAGCGGGGGAACTCAGCTCCGTGGAGCTGTGGCCACTAAATCTTTTCATTAAGTAGCTGCTCCAAGAGACCCTCTTATAGGAGGGCCACTTGCTCAGAGGGTGGTGCAGGGGGAATAGGCGTAAAGCAGGAATATAAAGGGCAGCATTTGAGTCAGAAGAGTCAGAGGCGGTGACGGCGAAGAGGTTTTCCCTCCCCATAGCTCGGTTTCTGCATCATCCCCTCTATCACCGTGGCTGGGAGAAGTACATGAGAGATGGGATGACCTCCCTCCCATCCTTATATAAATGCACAGCAAGTCAGACTCAGTCTGCTCCCCACTCTTTTCTGGTTTGAGGTACTGTTCCCATAGCCTCGGCACATGCCAAGCCTTGACACGAGAGGACATCTCATTTTAATTCATTCTCTACTTCTCCAACGTCATTTCCTCATTGCAGTCCCCGTCCTCGCTCACACTTTTTACGTCACCAGGAATTGTGTGTAATACACATGTCCACAACCCACAGCTTCTCCCTGACAAGCTACAGAAAAAGGTATGGTTGAAAATCTGGTTTACTTCAGCAGCTCTGCTTGGGATGTCCAATTGAAAATGTTTTTCTGAATATTGCTCATTAATTTAGAAAAGGAGAAAATGAGAAGAACCTCTGCTTTTAATCGCTTCGCATCTGTCTACCGAGGTGCTAAACATCTGAATTATTGTGAGGGTATGTGTGTGTTTTGCTCATTTTTAATTAGTGTCATTGGGGAGAAAACTCCAGCACTTTAGGGGCAAAAGTATATTATTTTTTTAGAAATTGTAATTCCCTCAAACTATGGTAAACAAATCATTCTGATTTAAATTTCCTGAGCAACTTCCAAACAGGGAAACCGTATGTTTAATTACTAAACATCTGTTGCAAAGAATACCCCTAGCTTTTGCAGCACTAATATCACTGTATGAATTTTAAAATCTGTCAGCAAGGGATCAGGAAAGCTTTGGGAGCAAAGAGCTGCTCACTTTAACCCCTGAACCAGATAATCTAACAGTAATCCATTCAAAACTAATCAAACATTTACAGAAACGCACCAGCACTGAGGAAAACAATTCATCATCTTCATATGCTCATTACACTTCCAACATCTCAATCTACCTATGTAAATGAGACCAGGGATCTGACATCAGGTCCATGTACAGAAATTATAAACAAATATTCATCCATTATGCTGCTGAAATTTAACAGCTGGAGCACTAACAGTAGCTGAACTCCAAGCCCCGAGTATCAATTATTTATGAACCTAAAACTGACAAGACTGTCTAGGTGAATTAGCTGCATATGTCAAGCTTTGTTATAAATCCCAGCCTACTGTAAAACTCATTTTCATAGAATGTATGTACAAGGCTGACAATATATCAACAGTACGGCATTAATAATTTAGAAGAATGGTACCATAAGGGAGCACCTAGAAACTCTGCTCTGCAATATAGTTGATATTACAAATAAAAAAGTCAAATAAAATGAATTTCCCATAAACAGAGAATCAAATAAAGCATTTCTCTATGATTTTATATTCAATTTTCAAAAAACTTACCAGTTGATACTTGCATTCTCAGGAACTGTAAGCATCACCTGAAGTTGCTCAATTTCTTATTTTTTATTTTTTTTTTACCATTGTTAAAAAAGCCTTTGAAATTTCAGGCCCATAGCTGTGAGTTGTATTGCATTTATTTTATTTTTACAGAGTGAGAACTAGAAGTGAGGAGAGGATAAGAGGTGGAAGAAAAGCATTGTTTACAGCAAGTGTTACTGCACACTGTGGTTCAAGACACATGTCCTGAAGTACAAGACTACCTGCAAATAAATGCAGGTAATTATAAGCTAAAATTTACCCTCTGACTTATGCACATGACACCAACTAAGGTGAAGGCTGTTCTCTGAGTTTGGTTAGAAAACTTAACCATTAATCCTACATGGTGACATATCTTTGGTGTGCCTTTGTGTAAGGGGTCAACAAAAAAGATGTTGGACACCCTACATATGACCACCTACATGGCATAAGCAATACAAAAAGGTATAAACAGAAAGATTTCAAAGCTTAAAGTAATTCTGATCTGAATGTCTAAAGAGAATTTAAAAAAAAAAACCAACAGAACACATCAAAACTTTGCCTGGTGACTGAGAAATTCAAGTCATATACAGAAGCAACCCAGTTTTTGATGACCTGTGAACATCAGCTGTTCTCCACAATACAACTTTCAGATTATTAAGAAAAGGGGAAGGGGGAGAGAAAGGATAAGGGAAGAGAGGGAGACTCAGTCCCAATCTTGAGTACAAACAGACACCAAAGCTGAGGGAGAGTTAAAGAGAATCCATAATATTAAGCTCATGAGGATGCCATTATCTTCTTTAAGATTGCTCCCATGCTTAAAATCAGCAGCTGTTTTATATACTCTTTAACTAGGATTCATACCAACAACACACCAATCCATGAGGGTATCTTTTAAGGCAGAAAAAAAAATCACTAGAATATAAGAAAAAAAAAAAGTATCTTAAATAACATTTTACCAGTACAAAGGGTGAACATAAATGTGTATTTTGAAAGAACCAGTAATGGTTCAAGAGAGGTTGACAAGGAAGTTAACAGAGCATTTCTGAGTCAGGAGGAAGAGACTTCAGAGGAGGAAAAATGTGTTTAGTGATGCACACTTATACATCAAAGCAGAAAAAAACCCCAGTTGATTTTATGAGTGAGGTGTGGAAAATCTACAATGGCATCTCCTCATGTATACGATACTGCTGCTTCTGACTCAGGAAATACTTGTAAGAGAATGGAAAAATTTAATAAATACATTGCATTAAATAAAATAAAAAATAAACCAGAGATAAGAATGCCTAGTTAATACCTGATGTGTAATATGTCAGCGATTTATGAAAGTAAATTCTCACAGGAAGCTAGTGGTGGTGGGACTGGGGAGGACACATGGGTCATCCAGAATATCTTTCCACGAGACAGAAAGGATGCTTTAAAAAGTGAATCCTATATAATTCTTTAGACACTTAAGGCTTTCCATTTCCCATAGATTTATCATTATCTCTTTGGGTTGCAGAAATCCCTAAGAACTTTCCTCACAGATTTAGATGCAGAATGAAGCTTGGATCAATGAACAAGGCATTAAAGGCAATCCACAGAAGAATTATCCAAGGTTCATTTCTGGACTTAATTAACTGCCTTGGTGTCTGATGACATCTCTCACTCTACAGGTGACTCCTTGCAAATTAATGATTTTATTAATACTTCCAGTGTCTTGTTCACATTGGTGGCACCTCTGCAATTTTTCCTTGTAGCTCTTTCGGTTAAATATTCTAAATCCTGCTTGAATATTTTCTTTTTTTTTTTTTTTTCTGAAAGTCATGACTTTCCAACTTCACATTGTAGCAGAGCTCTAGGCTGCCACTCCTGTTCTTGCTGCTACATGTAGCACTGTAACACAGATTGGGTTACATGTGCTTCCCAGATTCACTGGCAGCACTCTGTCCTCAGGGGCACAGTGCCCAGTAGAATCCATTAAGGATCCCCCTGCCTTCCACTGGCAATTAGGAGCCGTGCCCTTTCTTCTCAAGCAGAGAAAAAAAGATGAGTTCAGGCTTTCTTTTATAATTCCATCAAGAACTGGCTATTCAGTATCTAAAAGGGTCTATGAGAAAGAAGGGGGAAATCTATTTAGAAAGGTCTGTTGCAACAGGACAAGGGGTGATGGTTTTAAACTAAAAGAGGAAGATATAGCCTAGAGTGGAGACAGTTTGCAATGAGGATGGTGATACCCTGGCCCAGGTTGCCTAGAGAGGTGGTCACTGCTTCATCCCTGGCACCATCCCAGGTGAGGTTGGCTCTGAGCAACCTGCTCTAGTTGAAGATGTCCCTGTTCCCTGCAGGGGGGTTGGACTGCATGGCCTTGCAAATCCCCTTGGAACCCAAACCAGTCAGTGATTCTAGGATTCTATTCAGGGTCATCATTTTGATATAAAACTACCTAACAACTATTCTGATTATTTACTATAAAATGATACAGCAATTAGATAAACCTATTCACTTGGATAAGAAAGCATTTAGCAAAATTCATATCTGGCTCATCAAAGTGTTCTCTCACTTTCTCCCAACAACACCCCACCCAAAGCTATTCAACATCAGCGAACCAGAGGGATGAACAAGCAGACCTGGCAATTTCAGCAAAAACCTTCAAAGCCTCATGAAATAAAATCATTATTTTCTATTACACAATAATCTCTATTTCCTGAAAAAGAGCTGTAGTTACTCATACTTGAATTTTGGTTTAGTTGAGTTAGGGTAGAAAGGTACATGAACATCCAGACTCCAAATATAACTCCTTTGGGCTTTTGCAAGTGTGGGTTAAGCTTAAAAGATACAGGTCAGCAGAAAATGAAGAGTGATTTGGGTACTTGTGTGAGTTTGAGCTAACATTTCATGTGAGACTAGTTTTATGAGGGCTACATGGTGCATTTCCAAGGCATCAGCTCAACAGCTGTATGTTTTCCTTTAATTTCTGAGAGGGCTCTTTCAACACAATAGTTCTGTGATTTCTTGAAAATTTTAGTTAGAACTGAGCCGAGAGCTGAGAGTCTCATAACCGTAACTCAGAAACTGGATTTGGAGCTGAAAAAGAATTCAAAATGGAAAAAAAATGATATTTTTTGAATTGGCTGTACTTGGTGATAACTCTTGACTTATTCTTCTGTGCTGCTGCAATAAGCTATGATTCTGGGGACCTGCTTTTGTGACTAAAAAGATAACTCTCTTGTTGGGAAGAAAATTGCCTTTCTGACATAAATCTTTGGAATAGGAGTTTACAGAAAAGTGGTAAATATGAAAAAGAAAAATATCAAATATCCCAAAATAAACAAGCACTAATTTATGGCCATACCCCTCTAATTTAGTGATTACTGAGTGGAGCAGCCGCTGATGTGCCCAGAAAAACAGCATTAGACTTTGGCTAGGGCCTCAGTGGAGACAACAGGAGACCTGAAGGACATACAAAGTGTAGTTGGCAAGATCATCTGGGTCCCTGAATCCCACCCTTGACTGTTGCTGGCACTTTTTCATCACGTCTTCAACTCCTACACATGCTGAATATCACTATATGGATAATAGCTTTCTTCTCTCTGCTCTATCTTTGTACAGGGTCTATATTACATTCATGTAATAGTCATATATCAGTAAATCATCACTGCTGTTACTAGTAATTTTGTTTGGATAGTTTCTAGCTGTAAAATCCCACTTGTAGCAGTTCTGGTTAATGAATATTTTCAGGTTTCTTTGGGATTTATTACTGTATAAGTCATGCTGGCTACTGTCTGAGGGTAGCTGGTTGCTATCTTGCCTGCCATTCTCTGCTGAGATGGTGATCTCGTTGCTTTGTGCAATGAAGTTAGCAATGGTCAGTTTTAAATGAGCATAGGAGAAGACAAGCAAAGATTCTGCATTGCATCAACTGTGGAAACTGCATAGTAATACCAGACAGTTTCTTTACCTCTGTTTTGTTTAACTAGACTTTGCAACTCACAATAGCCAAGTATTATGTCAGCAGCAAGACCCCATGTTAGCTCCTCTTCAGACTATGAATAAGGTTAAGAAGGAACTAGAAAGGCCAAAAATCCCAGTCTTGCCTCTTCCCCTTCAAACTGTTGTCCATATTTAAGGTAACCTAAACAAATACACAAAATTAAAGTGATCTAATTATAAGATTCAAGGTCCTCTAAATGTCAGATGACATCCATAGTGCTATATAAATTAATTTCATGTGACAGCCACTCACAGGCAGGTAAATTACAACACCCACAAAGTATAGAAGACACTTGCAGGAGAGGTGTTCTAGACCTTGATTTATAATGACATCTAATGTAAGTACCTGCCCATCAACAGCAAAGATCCCAAAATTAATGCTGATTATCAGCCTGAAAAACAAAACAGCACCATTCATTATCCTTTTTACAGAACACAAGGGGATAATGGGGAAGAAAGTCCCCAGTTTCAGCTCCTGAGGCACAGATGTAGCAAGAACAGGTAACTCAGCCAAATAACTTTCCTCCAAAGTTTATCTGCTGTAGCTGACATCCAAAAAGCACTTTCATTTTTTTGACCTACTAAAACTTACTCACTGCAGTGAGTCTCACCCTATCTGGCTGCTACTATGTTTAAAACACCTCAGGGTGTATTTTGCTTCCACTAAATAAAGCACATTAGACTTGTCTAAGAAATAGAGCTGCTAATCTTGGCAATGCCGTTGATTGTGCACGGCCCATGCACACCTCATGCATGGACAATTAAATTTACAAGCCATTGCAAAATTACATATAGCTAGCAACAAAAAAGAGGTTTGCCATATTTGGATGGCTGAACATGATGCCTGATAAATCTCTCCTTTCTGCTTTCTTTCCATCTCATTCAAAGAGAATGCAAAGCATATGTCAGAAGACAGAAGATAACATGTTTCATGTGCTTTAGAGTGTAATTGTAATTGTAATTATGTTGTTTTTTTCCTAATTATGTCATTGCAGATGCCTAAAATAAACAAAACTTCTGCATTACTCACGCCACTTTATTTAGGCAGTAAATATAAATACTAGACTGGTGCAAGTAACAAAAAAAAGGCACCAAAAGACCCCAAGTCCCCTGCCCCCACATCATAAAAAACAACCCAGAAAGTGAGAAGTAGCTTTGTGACTGAGACTGCTAAAGAGACTCATGAACTTTAAAGATACCTAGAATCTACTGACATCTGTAAACCTTTTGCCCTGCCTCAGCTTTTGATATGGACAGAGACAGTTTGCCTCCACATATACATTTAATAGTAGTATATTCTGTAACTAAGTAACTTAAAGGAGGCAGGAGGAAAACCTTTTAATAGTGTGATGCCTATTAAAAAGCAAGAAATGAGAATTATAAGGCAGATATGTCTGCACAAAGACCTGAGGAGATCCTTTGCTGGTATTTTTCCAGTTATTGAACTATCAGATGTGACTGTATAACACAAAATATGGAAGCCCAACAAATGTCATACTAAGTACTTTTCAAAGATGTAATTGATCATCATATTCCAATAACAGTTTAGGTACTTTAGTTGATATTGAGATTAATACACAGCTTGCTGCAGCAAGAACTCTTCAGTTTCTGACCTTGGCTGGTAGTAAAATCCAATCGATATTTAGACCAAGCAAGCCTTCCAGAGAGGATGCATTGAACACATTAGTTTTCTATAAAAATACTGTCATCAGCTAGAAAATCTAATCCACTGTGGGGGATATGATGGAAAGGAATTAAGTAACAACTGAAAAGAATGTGAATATTCACATACACAAAAATAGGGTTTGCAAATTTCAGCTCTGGGTTTCTCTCTTTTGGCTTCATGATTTTCCCTCCCATGGAGAAAGTAGATAGTTCCTGCCTAAAGGCAGGAGTTTACTTTGAAAACCTGATTAGAGGACATTGAATCAGTGTAACTAATATAGGTCTAATCATGACTAACCAGTGCATCTTAAATTTCAAGTTGCCAGGTATGCAATACATGCAAACATTTAATTGATCAAAAATTATTCCTGGGAATTCTGAGAGGGAAAATTAACAGATCCACAAAAGCTTTACATTGCTCACCCAAATTTCTCAATAGCAAGTCCACTGACAATGTAACAAATATAAGCAAGTACTACCCATTATATAAATGTAAAACCTATAACAAATGTAATCAAGTAATACCTATTAACTTGATTAGAATAATGTTTCCATCATATAGATTGTGCCTATATATGACTATGAAGTATATTGTTAAAATATATATCAGTATATTGCTGAGTTTTATTTAATTAACATTCCAAACATTTTAGGGATCTTAGAGCTAATTACACCAAGCACGTGTTAGTCTGACAGAAGACTTTGTTTCCAAAGGGCTTTAATCTGATCTGGTTTTGTGCAGATTTTTAAGCATATCCTGTAGAGTTATGTCTGAAAAATACCTGTAATGTCCTTCTGTAAGCACATAGACATGCTGGAGCTCATATGGACAAAACTAGACCCAACAGATTTCTTCAGACAGATTATTTTCAACCAATGGGATTAAATAAACTATATGTATATATACATATCTATTAATCTTTTGACTGTAGGATTTCCATTGATATTATACATTTGTTAATTCTTATCCAGTGTCCTGACTGGGTAAGGTTTGTTTTTATAGTCAGCTGCCTTCTGACATGTGGCAACAACTTCAAGGAGCTGCTCCTGCAAAAGACACCATGTACTGCCTTCCCCTAGGGCAAATACCAACAGAAGACTTCTCCTGACCCTCTCCTCCACTGCCCTCACAAACCTCCACATAACACCTCTGTTATGCTGAAGATGGTATCAAGAAAAGGAAGGAAAATGTGAAGGGAACCCAGGGAAAACTGTATTTTTAATTCATTTGGATTCATTAATCTAAAAATAACTTTGAATTATGCCTTTCTTTTTTTTTTTTTAATAGCCATTTATTGGATTAACTGCTTTATAAATAAGCACCTAATGCATCTGGCCAGGAAATGGATCAAGCACTGCCACTTGCAAGTCTTTCCTTAATGAAATTCACTTTTCTCTATACTGCTGGGCAGTGAGAGATGAGACCCATACTCAACATACACTGATGTAAAAAGTAAGTAAAAATAAGTGTAGCAAGCACAGCTGCTAAATCTCTAGCTTTTCCCATCTCATTCCCTTCAGTGGAGAGCATCAATTATTTCTAAGTACAAGATTAGTTCAATAAGAGCAACAGAGGGATAGATGCTAGAGCAGTTCTGTGCTTTGGAGGATGCAGGTATTGTGCTTAGCAGACATCTGCAAGGCTCGCCCTCTTAAATCAAACACTGCTCCACTGCAGTATCTTAATTGTTCCAGGTGTTGTAGTCAGTAAACATTTGCTCAGGATTTTATGTGTGTACTATACTTTGAAGATTTGTTTTCTATTTAAAATACTTGGGTTTCCTTCTGTCTTTGTAAAAGCTTTTTTTTTTTTTATTTTGCCACTGGAAGAAAAAGTAACTCTGATAAATCTATGTGGAGTCATGGATTGTTTGTTAACCTATCCTAGTAGAAATATATTTTTCCATATGATTTGTTTTTGTAATATTCTGACGCTGGTGATATCTCCCTGTTAGCAAATAAAACCAAAGAGGAACACAGAGAGTGAAATGAAGCTGCATAGACACCACTGTAATACTCCAGTTATGAAAAAGAAAGGCAAGTGTTGCATGGCAAATTATAAGAATACATTTAAATTTAAAAATTCTTTACATAAGTCCTTACAGAACCAAGCTTTCTTACATTACAGTGCAGAACATAAAAGAAAATGGAGTCTAACTTCAAGATAGTAACAGTAATTCCTCTGTAGAACATGCACAGAACCTTCATCCATATTCTGAGATAGAGCTTGTCTTCAAATGCACTTTAGTTTGTTCAATTGCATTGATTGCATAACAAATAGATCAGCTGTATCCAATACCCTCAGTTGGCTAACTATATAATCTGCTATAATTTATCTGAAATGTCCCATCTTTTTAATCAGTTCATCTCTCCCCTCAAAAAGAAGAATGTAAAAAAAAGGAAAACATTAACAGCCCATTCCCAGAAACCTTTTTCACATCCAAAGTTCTGAAGATACAAATAAAAGAGACAACTGTGTTTAACTAAACAGGGATGTCCATATAGCTACTTCTAACTCAGCTCTCTCACCTACAATCACAATATCCTGCCATGATCTAAATAGGTTCTTTCATTTGCATCACACATATAACTACTTGACTTTCCTTACAAAACTCTTCACAACTGGTCTTCATCACCCTCCCCACTGTGGTGAGGTATCAACTCTCCCCCACAGTGCCAGAACACCAGCTTTCATGCCCATCACCTTCCATAGAGGCAGCCCTTGTGCTTTCTCCAATGTTCCCCTCATACCTGGCACAGCTTCTTTAAAGGTCTGTAAATCCCCCTTACTGTCCCAGGGAGTGATCACCAGCAGACCTGCTGATTAGCTTTGTCTCTTCCTTGTTGAGTTTGCTCACATCTGTTCTCATTTATTCAGTAAATATTCGGGGATATTTTCTTTTCCTGCCCACTGTACAGGAACACTGTGTTCCAGACATCCTAAGAATTAACATAACAATTTATTTCTTGGACTTTGGCCAATATGTCATTTCAGCCTAGTGCACAGACTCCTGAAAAGCCTCTCACTGCCAGAGCACTGAGGGCTGCATCTGTTGGAGTTAACAGCAGTGGTGACATTGCAGCCTCTGCATCCTTCACATTACTCATCTGTGCAAACAGGTACAAGCATTGCAGTGTGTAATGCACACTCTGCTGCTCTCCACATAAGCAACACCTCATAATTATGCTTGATGCACCACATGTTAATTATGAACTACAGGAGGATGGTTCCTCCATGCTGATGCTTGATGCAACACAGCACAATGCCATACAGGACAGTGACACCTAATCACCTGCAGAGCCTGTGGCAAGGCTGAGCAGGCTGATGATCCCACAGAGCCAACAGTGGGATCCAACCCCACAAAAATACCATGAAAGGACACACATGAAAAACATTGTGGATGCCACAGGCTGCATTTTGTAAAAGCTGCTGGTCACGTTCAAAGTCTCTGCAAGTGCTGCTGTTCTTAGACCAATCATTTCTTTTAAAACCAGTTACACTCCAGTAACTCACCTCTGGATGATCCTCATGGTCTCAGTTACTCAGACCTTAGCAGACAGTTTGACCACATGAAGACCGCAAAGCACAGCCTGCTGTTTCTGTCACTATTCTGATGAAATCATAGAATCATTTGGGATGGAAAAGACCTTTAAGATCTTAGATCCTACCATTAACCTAACACTGCCAAACCCACCACTAAACCATGCCCCTCAGCACCTCATGTACATGTCTTTTTAACCCCACCAGGGATGGGGACTGCACCACTATCCTGGCCAGCCTGGGCCAGCCAATGATGATCCTTTTGGGGAAGAAATTTTTCCTAATGTCCAACCTAAATTTCCCATGGTGTCACTTGAGGCCATGCTCTTGTCTCTTGCCTGTTCCCTGGGAGAAGAGACAGACCCCATCTCACTACAACCTCCTTTCAGGAGGCTGAAAAATCCTTTGCAGTCCTTTCAAACAGTACTGTGTTTAGGAGAGACCCAGGATGAATTTGGGAATTTTGCAGGCACTCCTATACTAGCTTCCTATAGGAAGTTAGGAAGTAGACTGATGATGGAGAGCTGTGATGCCCATGTGACAGAGAGGCAGCAGAGCAGTTCCAGCAGCATGAGGGCAGAAACACAGCAGGAACATTTACCACATCCACCAACTACTCTCATAGGCACCAGCCCCAAGGCACCCAAACAACCAAGCAGGGACTCACCCTTAAAATCAGGCACAGAATGAGCCCCTGGAGAATCAGTGATGTAGAGAAGGACAAATCTCCCCTAGATATTTGGGGTGAAGGCTCTGCTAGAGCTCATCCCCACTGTTGGGATGACTGCAGCTTTCAGCCTGCTCTGGAGGGGAAAGGCTCACATCTCTGAGCCTCTGGCAGCTCCCCACACACGGATGATGGGGGTTTAGAGCTCCATCTCCCCAGCCGGCGTTTAGCCAGCCGGTGGGTGACCCCAGAGTGGCACAGGAGGGCCCAGGGCTGCCCGCTGTGGCTGAGCTACCTGCTGGCCCCTCCAAAGCCGTTTTGCATCAGGCTACCGCTGCCTTGCCTTATGGTGAGTAAAAGTCATAAAACTACCATCAGCTCGATGACTGTAATGACTACTCTGAAGCTTTTTATAGGCGATAAGCTACTGTAAAGGTCTGCTGGTAATTTGTGGATAGGGTACATTACCGTTATCCTTGAGGAATTTCTGCTTCCTTTTTATATGCCTTTTTTCTCTTGAGGGGACTCTGAAATTAACAGGAGGCGTTAGTCTGAAGCTTTGCCAGAGCCTCTCGCTGAGCACAGACTGCATTTATTTCTCTTCAGACATGATCTGGTGCTCCTGAAGAGAGCTGTAGCCTGCTGATTCAGGGCTGGATGTCTCCCTCTACCCCTCTGCAGTTCAGAGGATGGCAAAGGGGCAGTAAAGTGAATTGAAATTCCCTGGAAATGGTGGAAAAGGAGGGGGCGAGATTCTAAATAGCATAAAACAGCAAAAAGCTTTAATGGTCACATATCATCACAAACCCTGCTGAACCAAGCAGGGGAGAAAATGTGGGAGGTTACTTGATTTGTGAACTGACCACATCAGTGAAATGGTCCTGGTGGCATCTGGGAGAGAGACTGGGTGAAGCAGGTGATTTTTCTATATAAAGCAAGCTGCAGGCCTAGGTTTGAGCCAGTTCTTCCCATTAAACTCAGCCCAAATGAAAATTGACAATGATTGAGTAATTTACCCAGTAATGATAAAGCTCAAGTAAGTGTTCTAAGCACAGATTTTCAGGGCTGTAGCTGACATGACTGCCATGGTGGGGTTTTTTTTCAGCAAATGCTTCATACTGCAGGCAGTATTGCTACCAACAAAACAATCTTCCAGAGATCATAAAATGTTAAGAAGTTCATTTGTTTAAAACATCATGAAACAGTTCCCTTGTAGATCTCATTCTTTAATTTCCTGCACCGGGGCTGAGGTGTGGGACACCAATACTGATAGATGAGATTAACACCTCTGATGCTCAGATTTTCCACTGCCCTACTGCAAAACACATCATCACTGTTGCAATATGAGCTCTGGATTCTGGACCTGTTGCTCTCAGGGGACTTGAGCAAACTAACATAAAGCAAAAATAACATCAGCGATTCCTTCCAATGGGGAAACTAAGCCATCTGGGTTGTTAATTTGCCTTTTGGGACACAAAACGAAAAAAAAAAATCAAGGAGATGACTTTTTCTCTTTTATCTTCTCAATAAATCCATTCTCTCTCTGCAACCCAAGACTCCATATAAATCTGGTAACTGCAGCAAAAAGCTTAATGTGAATATATAATGGCTGAAATTAATCACACACTGAAGAGGAGGGGCATTTGTAGTTGTCCTGTGATACAGACTGTGATTTGACAGCCAAGGTCTAAGGCCCAGCAAAAAAACTTTGGTGTGATTAATAATCAAAGAATTTTAGGCACATTATTTAATATGTGGCACACAGAAAGGTGTGAAAAAGCACTGTACACACTGAAACAGCTGACAGAAACACCTTAGACAGCTAAGACAACATTGAGTACATATGTAAGGATTTCCTAGTTAAAAAAGGAAATATCCTTCCTGCTCTCCTTTTCCAGCCTGGAAGCTCACATCTGCTCAGTCTAGGCTTGTACATCAAACCCAAGGAACTGCTCTGTTTGAGTAACCCCACTGATGGATTTAAGACCCTTCTAAAGTCATAAATAGCTCTAGGAAGATGCTCAAGGTCAAGTCATATTCATAGCAGTGACACACTTACCCTTGACTGCCAATAGAGCTCCTCCATCACCACTGGAGTTCTTCTGGTCCTGCACAATATTCTGACCAATTCCCAACCACTTCTCCAGAAGAGAAATCTTGAACTCTAACAGGGTTTGCCACTTTTAAGTCACCACTGGAGCAAGCTCCCAGGAATGAAGTGACCCTCCAACATCCAAGAAGAGGACTGCTTTCCCTGCCCCGATTTTATTCTCCCTGTCTTGGGCTTGGTTCAGGTTAATTATCACAAACAGCTGGAGGCCCAAGCAGTGGGAGGGGCCTCAGGGGGATAAACAACTGAACCAGCCAATGGGATAGTTGATACGATTTGAGTCATGCCCCTATATAAGGACAGGACTGAGGTCCTGTCTTGTTGTTGTTTTTTGGCTTGTTTTGGGGCAGCTGGAGCAGAGAAAGTTGGCATCTTGGGCACAGGTACAGCTTTCCTAGGTTCTATTACTGTCTTGTCTATAATTTCAGTAGTATTGATTTTATTTATTTTTTTTTTATCTTTTTGCATTATTTTATTAAGCTGTTCTTATCTCCTGGGTCTCACCATTTCTTTTTCTTCCTTCTGAGCCTCCTTCCCATTCCCCAGGAGAGGATGTAGAGGAGTAAGGAGGAGCACTGGGTGAGGGGCTGTGTGGTGTTCAGCTCCTGAAGGTGTTGAAACATAGCATTCCTTTTCCTAACCTTCCTGGTATCAAGAGCCTGTTCTCTACCCAGCCAGGCTCCTGTACTGCAATTCCCCCTTGATTACTGCTCAGTCAAGTTTTAGACCCAAGATTCTAAAATAGCCCCTCTGTATGCCGCTGAGAAGTTGTTTTCTAGAACTTGTTGAAGGATTTGCCAGCAGAAGGGTGGAGGATCTGGTCATAACCTGCCAGAGTTAGTAAATTATGGAGCTACATAATATGTTTTTGCATAAAAGCAATGCCATTTCATGAGTTGAGAACTCTCCTCAACACACATACCATAGTGGAGCAGCAAGTCCCTGCCTTGCTGAAATCTTCTGTTGCCTAAGAATTATGGTCGTGTCATGCTTTTTGTTTACATAGGCCTTAAAATCACTGACTTTGGCCACTTTGTTGCACAAATGTTGAATTTTTGAAATGTGACTGTGAGCTTTCTTGTTCTGGAAATATTCCTGGCTTGATTCAGAAGTTTCATTTATAGAGGCCTGGGGGAAGAGTCCAGCCACTCTGTGGGATGAGAAGAGGGAATTGAGTGGGACAGACCTATTTAAAGCTGTCAGGGCAAGAGTAAGGGATGTTGCCCAAAATCAAGGGGAGGCAAAGCCCAAGAAGAGCTTGTGAGATGGCAATTGGATTTATTCAGTGAACTGGAACTAAGACTATTTGTAAAGGGCTTCAGTTAATCTTGTGTGAAAAGCTCTGAGTTTCATTATAAATGACTTCTAAACCAACTTAGAAGTAATGTACTTTACACCAATACAATTTCATGAGAGCAACATTAATGGCTTGGAAACACCCATGAGTCCAGAGCCAGAGATGCATCTATAGAAAACCAGCAAGAGGAGAAAATGTACAGACCTTTGAATGGAGCACTAAATGTCCCTCCTTCCTTCATCCCAATTCTCTTAAAATCCTGGAGCTCAAGATTGTTCATGGTCAGACTAAAAAAAAAAAAAAAAAAGCTTCCTCCCAGAATAGCAAAAATTATTTTTATTAAAAATGGCAGTAAATAAAATGGATAAATATGCAGTAATTTTCATTCAATATCAGCATTGTTGATAATCTATCAATCAGGGTTTTTTCTTTAAAACCACTAGTATTCTCTCGACCAATATTATCTTCTCTGTGAGGCCTACATGAAGGAACAGTATGTACAGATCTAACTGGTGGGGAGACTTCCTTTGCTTCACTTCATTTTTGTCACTACTGTAGCTTTATTCTCAGAGAAAATCAAATTAATCAATGGTTCTGAGTCGGGTTTTGTGCCAAAAGTAAGTCTGCTTCATTAAAATGTGGTCCCCAGAAATGCCCTTCCAGTAGCACTGCCCCTCCTCAGTGTCAATACCAATTTTGTTTTCTATTATGACCTTTTTGGGAGTCCATGCATGAGTAAAGCCTTAGATCCACCACACACTGGTAGTGTTGAGAGGTGATTTGCCC
Source organism: Corythornis vintsioides (assembly GCA_025447755.1). Taxonomy (NCBI): domain Eukaryota; kingdom Metazoa; phylum Chordata; class Aves; order Coraciiformes; family Alcedinidae; genus Corythornis; species Corythornis vintsioides. Next base: position 116,701 of record JAOEGS010017985.1, on the reverse strand, counting down.
CTTTTCAGAAAGGGAGAAACTGGTCAGAACTACCAGCTACTCCATGTCACTTTTACAGGACAGCAATGCATCTCTGTAATGGAAAAAAGCTATTATCAATGTATTATATTAATTACCAAAATTGTTGAAATAAACTTTTAAAATAATATCAGGCAAGTAATTATAAAAGTAACTTTATACATAACACTTTTAGGTCTCGAATGAGAAATGTATGTGACTACTAGGGGCCAAAACATGGCACATTTAATTTAAACCCTGGCAGCAAGGGGCAGGTTCCATTGCAGCTATAATAAATTACATACAAGTGCTACAGAACAATAACAAAAACTGTGAGCCATCCATTTCAGTACCATTTACAAGAAATCAATATCAATACTTAATGCAATACTGGTGAAAAATGAGCAAAGATACAGAAAGCATAATAAACCAGTAATGAAAGACCTTGCAGTGTTTCACTTTGGAAGAAAAAACTAACTGTCTATATTTTCATGTAGAGGGATATTTCACTGAGGCAATGTGCTGGAGGTATGAGTGTTTTGCAGATCTAAGTTTAAAATAACCTCTTTATTAAATTAAAAAAAAAAAAAAAGTTCTTTAAACTGTGGATTACTGGCTTAGTAAGACTCATACATATGAAAGGAGGCATTTCATCTTCCTACAGTCCTGAATATTTTTCATCAGATTGCTTCTGATCAAACATCCCTCTGTTACATACCTCTCTGAAGGCACAGTCAAGGCCACTTGCTTCTAGCAAATTCTGATGGCCTGCTTTGGAGATGCAGGGTTTAAACCTCCTACCACCAACCTTCTACCACCTGAGAACTAAAGGGGATATTTCATCAGGTAGCCCCATTTTCTCCACTGGTTTCAGTCTCCAGATAAGAAAAATGTGTTATAATACCTTTCAGAAAGGATCTATTGCAAAGTGGAATCTGGGACAAAATAATCTTGAAAATAAAAAGTGTGAAGTCCCTGTCTAGTGAGGCTACCAAATGTCAGTGAATTGCCATTTGTCACCACAGCTACCATCCTCATCAACACAATCACCATCATCCCTTTGCTCTCCATCAAGCTAAAAGGCCTTTCAGGAAAGCTTCAGCTCTCTTAGGATTTCCTTCACCTCCCTGAATGCCTCAGAGAACAGTAAGAATTATAAAACTAGAAGAGTTATAAAACTAGATGTAAACATTGTATGCTTAAAAACATGGCAAGATAGGAAATGCATTGTTGTTTTGCACAGTTTATAGGCAGATAGACAGATGGACAAACTCTCCTATTGGTCATCACTCAATTACCGTGACTTGATTGCTGTGACCTGCCTTAGTATTCCCATTTGAGTTCCACCAGTGGTTTCTCCCCTTGCCATTAGACATATGCATCCTGCCTTTGTCTTGGCAACCCTCCCCTGCTCCCAGGGCAAGCCCAGTAGAAACTTTTCCACCATGCCTCATACATCCCCTCTATGGTACAGCAGTGGAGATCAGTTCACTTCAGTCCCATGGTTGCCCTTCTCCTCATGGGCAGGATGACAGGTATACCCAGAAGTCTGACTACCAAGAAGCAAGGAGCATATAAACATACATTTTTGGCCAGCAAAAGCTCTGCTTCAGTATGATTAAAAGGGAATTAACAACATACTTTTAAAATGGTTCATAAGCCTTATAGAACAGATGGAATTCAAAAGGGTCCTGCAATTCAGTGTTTAGCTGATACAAAGCATTAGTTAAAACAAATTATGTTATTAACTGTAAGAAACTCATTTCCACCATTTAGAAGCCTAAATGAAAGTTGCTGTACCACTGTCCCATCCAGTACAGACCTCTACTACCCTTGTACTTGGTTGTGGTGAGGCCACATCTCAAGTCCTGTGTTCAGTTTTGAGCCCCTCATTCCAAGAAGGACACAGAGGCACAAGAGCCTATCCAAAGAATGGCAACATGGCTGTGGGAAAGGTGATAGTGTTGAGGGTGGCTGCTCAGGCCACTTTTATCAGTTGTCCCTGAGCTCAAACAAGTGGGAGAGCTATTGCTGGCTGTTCTGAAATGAGCAGAAATAATAATACATATGAAGACCTAGCAGTTAGATCTCATGTCTAATAACCATATATAAGGTTTTACTATCAACTTCACTGTGCACAGGGTTTCATTTTCTTACCTAGCTACTATTTTTTACTACCCCACATCAGTGTGGCTTTGAAGTAGATTTCTGGTTTGTTTAGTGTATGGGTTTTTTTCACTGGAAAGTGTGAATTTTTCTTCCAAGAACACAGAATATCTTAAGGAAGAATTCTTCAACTATATAAAAAAAGGGCAAGTGAGCCTGCCCTTTTGGACTCAGACCATCTTCTGGGCCTTGTTCACATAGTTCCTTATCTATTTTAAGTCCCTACGTGACTAGAAGTGATGGATAATGAGGTCAATCAGGAGAGGATGGTTTTGCCTATCATAGCATAGCACAATAATGTGGCCAGTCTCTATATAATAGCAAATGTGAATGGAGAGGAGAAGTCCTGGGAGGTGATCTTTGGGGAATACCACAGGGCTGGGGCTCACAAATCTGCCACTCAGGTGGTCCAAACCACAGATTTTGCCACAAGGACTTCAACAGGAGCAGACTTCCTGGTTCAGCTTCTACTTCTACCAACTCTGTTAGTAATCTGGTTAGCTGTATCCCAGCCTTTCCCCAAAATTTCTTAGGGAAAGTGTACAAGAAATCCATTTATGAGCATAAAATAAGAGCGTTACCTCCTACAAAAGATGTTTGTATTGCTGGTTTGTGTTAAACAGGACCTTTTTTTGAGCTGTTAGCTACTTAAGGATCATGGTACTACCAGATGGCACACAGCACTACTCAGATACTAACAGGGTTGTGTCCAGAACACTTACAGCTGTGTAAAAGTCAGTGGGAGCTTGGATTATGTGCAAAATGAACAATCATTGGGGAATGAAAATATTCTAAACATTGCTTCCACTAATCAGCTTTTAAACATATCCCCACTCCAGGAGGAAATCAATTTTTTTGCAAGTAGTACAAGGGATTCCTATTACATGCTATGAGTTAAGTCTAACTGATTAATCCCTTAAGTAAAATTTCTTTCTTTAAATTAATTCAGCTCTTTCTGCTGCAGCTCAGTTGTTTTGCCTGAGGACATCACATTTGTTTGCTCACTCCTACCTGTCTAGGCACACCCATTCAGTGCTGTAGTGCCCTTATTAGTTAAATGGATGATCCCTTGTTATAATTATGCAAAGCATATTGCAGTAAACATGCTGCCTCACTCTTCAGATCTGTTTTTCATCACTGCACCCAAGCTGGTGATTTTAATATAGCTAGCTGAGCATCACAAGAAAGAAGTTAAAGAATTTTTGCACTTATTTCAAGAGCCTCCGAGTTTAGGTCCTAATAAAATGACAAGTATTTTTTTCCTCTTTTTTTAAAATTTTTTCTTTTTTTTTTTTTTTTTCATTTTTCCCCTGTAATCATCTGAAATTGGTCTTCTACTTTAACTGCAACAGGAAGAGATACCAGGAAGGGTTTGGGGACAACGAGAAGTTCAATACCCAGTAGATGGTGCTGTAATCAAATCCTAAAACCTGTTACGCCGGTGCCACTTAGCTACGTGTCATGGCAAATTTCTGCAATTAATAAAGCAAGCATGTTTATTTTAAAGACACGTGTTGCTGCGTTTAAACCATACTTATTAATCCGAAGCAGTAATTGTCTAGGCAATATGTTGAAGCAAACGGCAGCAATACGTAGCGTGTGCTTTACATGTCTCGCAGAGAGATGGTTTGAGGATCATTTCTCACGTCACTCGGGCTGCAGAGTCCTAGGCTGGGGGATAATTTAGCTGTAGCACAGGGAATGCACATCTCTCAAAGCAGAGTTCCCCCCTCTGCATTCTCTCGTGTGTTCCACCCTGGGATCGGATTTCACAGGAGCAGAAATGTGATCAGCTGATAAGACAGGAAAGGAATATGATTTCCCAAGTGAGCAAATTATAAGTATTATGCTAAAAAAAAAAAAAAAAAAAAAA